>DWMZ01004204.1:0-11950 GCA_018249855.1 Eueides tales michaeli
TTTTTTAAAAAAAAAACAATTATATATATATATATATATATATATATATATATATATATATATATATATATATATATATATATATATATATATATATATTCATGTGTCATCGTTCTAGGTATCGTATTGTTTTTTTCTTTTAATTAATATTAATGTTACATTGTGCTTGTACCATAGGAATACATTGTTAATGAGCGTATTTTTTACATTGTATCGTTTTTTTTATCCCATGTAGATAGGCAGAAGGAGCTTAGGGAACATAGTGTTAAGGCACTCCTGTCCGTTCTTCACTTCCCATCGAATTTGAGGCATTGCTTGTTGAGTGGCGCAGTGCGTGTTTGCCTTGTTACCAATGCGAAAAAATCAAAATATTAATTGTTTAATTTCCTCAAATGGATGTCGAACCCTTAACCATGTCACGTTTACGTTCACCCCTTGCACGACAAACCTCAATGTTCTCAACTTCATATAACATTGTATTGTAAAAATAAATCCTCTATAGTCTATTACGTTCTTATCTTGTTAACTATAACCAATATATAATTAATACGTCTTTACAGTTATGTTACTAATCTTAGGAAAGACTGCACTGATTTTTATGGGACTAACACTTAAAGATAAAAAATTATGACTTTTTAGGTAAACAGTATAGATATACTAAAATAATTTCACTTAAAAATATTTAAATAATATTAGAACAAATATACCTACTTATAGTTCGTACAGTGTTGCTAGTGTAATATAAAATAAATAAAAGTATTCTGAATTGAATTAGTGGACTACAACTTACTTAGGGTTGCGCTTAAGGGGAAAACGGAACGCTTTATAATATGTAGATTATGTTTTCTATTTCATATAGATCATGTAATCAACGTAGTATATAAGTGAGAATGTTAGAACAATATTTTTTTGCAGCTTCACGCTTTAAGGAGGGTAGGCAAAGGGAACTTGGGAACCTAGTGTTAAGACACTCCATTTCCATCCAAAAAATGAAAATATTAAGTACTTTATTATCTGGAGTAAGGATTGAACCCACAACCTGTTGCGTTTACGGTCGTACGCCCCGACAGGCCTGAGTTAAAGCAATATTAAACAATAAAAATGAAGCTACGTCGTATTCGTCAAGCCTTGGCGTTCTGTAAAATCGTATTGATAAGCCGGTTATCAGATGATGTGCTACATGCCTTCGATAAGGATTAGACTTAGATATCTAATGCCAGGTGTATATTACCGAGCTATTTAGTCTGTGATAAGATTTTTTTTATTTTTTTTTTCTTTATGGTGTTGGACGTCGTAAAATATAATATTTCTACTATTTAACTCAATTAAAATTAGTCTGATGGGACAATTTTTAACTTACAGTTAACATTTTAATTTTTTTCTCAGCTTCACGTTATATCGCACTGACTGTCTGTCACCAGGGAACCTAGTGTCAACTTCGTTCGGTTTCCCATTCTCCGTCAAATTTGAGGCAGTGGCGGTACTCAACGCCGCGCTTTGCTTTGTAGAGCAAGAAAAAGAAAACCTTAAATGTGTAACTTGAGAATATTAAATATTTTATTTTCTCAAATTGAATCGAACCCACGGCCTATCTACGGACGTTATCACGAAGTTCAATAAACTCATTTTTTTTTTGTAGTAAAATAAATGTATTTTTATTTCTATAATTATATATTATCAGTACTAATGGGGTCGTGATCCATTCCGTGTCTTCGAGGTTAGTACTTAAGAGGTATTATTTACTAAGAAAAGATAATTAAATATACAATGTCGATAGCGATAAAAATCATTTTAGTTCTCAGCTTCACGTTGTATCCCTACACATACATGGCAGGGTACGCAGAGGGAACTTGGGAACCTGGTGTTAAGACACTCCATTCCACTTCCGTTCATCACATTCCGCCGAATTTGAGACGTCCCGTGTTGAGTGGCGGTACTCAACGCCGCGCTTTTGTTTTATTACCAGAGCGAAGACATAAAATAATAAGATAACTTGTAGTGTGTGTGTATATATGCGAGGGTGTGTATTTGTGTGTGTAAATAAAAAGTTCATGTTTTTATAATATTTTGTTGTTTTATAATAATTTAATGTTATAAGCCAGTCATGAACTTTAATTTTTGCTTTGTAAAGTTAGTGAGCAGATAACATCTGCTCACTAACTATACAGCTTTTTAGCTTTTCGTTCATTTCGTTATATAGCGTAGAGCTTAAATTAAAATATTGTTTATTTGAGGTGGTTAAACGACGATGCTTAATACTATCGAATCTGCGTTTTAAAGTAACCATGTCATTTTTTTTATCAACATATTGAACGATTGATTGTCTATCACGGCGTCTCCATTAGATCTATTGACTCTAATCTACTCTTTATTTTTCTTATCCAAATAAGAAATAAGTCACTTATTAATTACTTTTTCGAAAATCTAAGATAACGTACTTAATACGGATATAGGATTATAGTTGTTGACAGGTTCGTTATCACCGGTCTTGTAGATTGGATGAATGATAGCTTTTTTAAAAATCCATGGAAATATGTCCTTCGACAAACGTAGATTAAACAGTCTAGTTATACGAGTAGTCAAGACATCTGCAGCTGCTTTTAGAATCTAGTTAGGTCGAAATACCATCCCAGCCTACAGCGCAGTTGTCAAGTTGGCAGATGATTGAAATAATTCCAGACTCATCAGTGTCGTCTATAACCATCGAATAGGAACTAAATTAACAGTTTGACACGGTTATGTATTTCTAATACTTAATAATTGTTTAAATGATCTTAGATGCAATCTTTTCCTATATTGGCAAAAAAATTGTTAACACTATTAACTGCTTCGTATGCATTATCGGATTTTAAGAGGTGGCTTGACACATTTATTTTTTTGCCCTGTATGTTGCCGAACTGTTTAATTAGTTCCCAGGTCTTATTCGTATTTTTCTTAGCCTTTATCATTTCATTACTTCTTATCTTCATAATTACTTTTAATTCTCTTTCCACAAAATTATTACAATAATTTGTAACGATTATAAGCTGTCGTAATTATGAGGATGTTTCTTTGCTTTTCTGTAAAGTTTATAGTAATTTCGTATACAGTGCTATAAACCTGGCGTTACCCAGGGTTTCAATATCAGTTTTTTGCTAGGAGCCGATACTTTACGAGTATATTTTTATATAGAGCAAATATTGCTGATACTAATTTGTTACCAGAGTATTCTGGAACAGTAGAGGTTACAACATCAGAAAAGTCAGTCTCCGTAATGTCAGCAATTATAAACGTAGGTTTATCAACACGGAAAGATGATCTCATTGTTTATAGTTGATCTAGATCGCAACACACTATGATTGGACAATGATCAGTAAAAAGAGTATCTAAAACGACTGAATTTGGCGTCTTATCAGATTTAATTAGTATGTGATCAAGACAATTATCATTTCTCGTAGGATATAAATGAGCTGGCCGCCATGCTCTAAGGTTTAGATACTCGTCCCCCCTTACATGTGTTGTCCTATTGCTACTTTTGATATTTATGTCCCCAATTATTATTTTGAGGCCTGTCGTGGCGCAGCTGTATGCGCGTTGCCTGTAACCGACAGGTTCTGGGTTCGATCCCCAGTCGAGGAAATGAAATATTTAATATTTTCAATTTCATTATTTAATGTTTTCATTTCCTCGCTCTGGTAATAAGGCAAAGCGCGGCGTCGAGTTCCGCCACTCAACACGCAATGCCTCAAAATCGGCGGAAAGTGGGGAACGGGAGTGCAACGGAGTGTCTTGACACTAGGTTCCCGAGTTCCCTCTGCCTACCATGCCTAGTGCGGGATAAAGCGTGAAGCTAAAAAGAAAAAAATATTTTTGTCCTAAAAGTAACTATTGTACTCAATGCATCATCCAAGCTAAACTATTTAGAAATATAATATTTTTATAAGATGATAATCGATCTAGACCACTAAGAACAATACTATTAGAATGTTTATCTAGAAAGCAATTAGCAGAGAGATACTTCACAGATTAAATCATCTCTGGTGTAAACTATAACTCCATCATTTTGGTTGCCATGACTTGACTTAAACATATTAAAATAAGGTATAAACTAACTTATAAGCACCTGAGGCCTGTAGTGGCGCAGAGACACAAATGTGATTTTAATCGTGACTGGTTGTGGGTTCGATCTCCACTCGGAGAAATGAAATATTTAATATTTTCAATTTTAATATTCAATTAAAATTTCTTTTTTTTTCGCTCTCGTAACATTGAAATAATCGGCGTTTAGTTCCGCCACTCCACACACAATGCCCCAAATTCTGCGGAAAATGGGGAATGGAACGGAGTGTCTTAGCATTAGGTTCCCAAGTTCCCTCTGTCTACCCTGCCATGTGTGGGATACAGCATGAAGCTGAGTGAGTGAGTGATTTATAAGTACTCTTTTAAATGCTATTATACTTCCTATATTTTATATTCGATTGCAAGGGGTTTCCAGTAAACTATTGGCCTTGTATTTTGTTTTTTTTTATTTAAATAATTAACTTACAATTTCTTTTGTTGTTGATATTTTATTAATCTAACAAAATTTAATCAATTTAAAAAAAAGCACCTAGTATCTTTTTATAATATATGTAAATTATGTTATCTGTTTTGATTTCTAGTAGAACTTTTCTTAATCGTAACTATAATATAATATATGCCACCGTAACATCCAACTTCGTTGGATTACAACTTCTCCCGCGATTGTCAACTATGGAAATATTGTAAACTAGCTGTTACCCGCGACTTCGTCCGCGTTCACTATTTTGGTCATAGTGACTTACACATAAAAGGTAGATATATGCTGTCGCGGACTTTTATTTAGAACTATTTAAGATACTATAAACAGATTACTCGAACCTTCTCCTTTTTTGAAGTCGGTTAATAAAATGAGATGATATTCAGATACAGATCTCCCAATTGCTTTATTATACGAAAAAACCGCATCAGTGCCTTTCAAATTTGAGGGTTGCCCTCGATTTCTCCAGGATTCCATCATCAGATCCTGATCTCCTTACCATGGGACCAATTGTGAAATGACCTCTGGAACAAAAAAAAATTTTGGAAATCGGTCCACCCATCTTTGAATAATCAGGGAACATACAAAAGAACCTCTTTTTTTATATCGGTTAAAAATCCCTATAAATTTTAACTTATTATGTTATTCTGATATCGAAGCTATATTACTGCAAAGTTTCATGAAAATCCGTTCAGTAGTTTTTGCATGAAAGAGTAACAAACATACACACATCCGTACAAACTTTTGCATTTATAATATTAATAAGATTAGCAAACGTTGTCCTCATTGGTCGGTTTTACAGCAAAACTAACCAATACGTATTAAGACCATAGATCTCAGAATAAATAAAAAATGTCAATTTGTGATAAAATTTATTATTGTTATTAAGCTATTGGTATAGTAAAATATAAAAAAAATAAGAAACAAATCTGTGACTGTGATTTATACACTGAAGCGACCTCAGGTACGCAGATCTAACGAAGTTTATATTTCGGTACATATACAAATATTTTTCATTTTACGGTAGAGGTTAGCGGATTCGAAAGCCATCATACTACCAAAATACGTCCATAATAATAAACATAGCTGTCTCATATCATTTTATCATTTAGCAGGCTAAGGGAAACTAGTGTTGCAAAACGACATTACGTTTCCAACTTTCCGCCCAATTTTTCAGACGTCACGTGTTGTGTCAGAACTGAAAGCCTCGCATTGTCTACATGAGTGGAGGAATAAAAATATTTTTAATATCATCTTGCCTTCAAATGGACATCGATGACTATCACGTTTAGAATCAGACGATGTCGCACAGCGCCAAAGCAACTAGATCATTGCGTCCATAAGATAAATGGAATATATATAATATATAAATAAATATATTATATTTAAATAAATATATAACATATAAATAAATATATTATATACAGATAAAAACGCGGCGTTGAGTTCCGTCACTACACACGAAATGCCTTAAATTCGGCAGAAAGTGGGGAACGGAAGTGGAACGGAGTGTCTTAATATTAGGGTCCCAAGTTCCCTCTGCCTCTCTCTACCTTGACATTTGCGGGATGCAGCGTGAAGCTATTATTATTAACTATCGGCTTTTGTCATAAAAATAAGTGATATTTTTTATCACATATAGGAATGTATATTACGTACTTTTTATGTATGTACAGTGTCAATAGATTTCTATTGATACTGTATTCTCATCTAATCTGTAATGTATATTTTATGACAACAACAAGTCATATATCTAATAGTATCTCTAAGCATTAATATTCTGCAAATCGTATATATGTTTTACTTTTAATTGTATTTAATCGTATATATGTTTTACTTTTTTAAATTTAGGTTTTAAGAAAAACGATATTTTGCGTAAAATTACATAAACCTATGTAATTTTACGCAAAATATCGTTACGTTTTTGTGTATTTGTTTACTTTATTAAAAATCTTAAAGTCATAAATTAGTTTTCAAAATGCATTCAATCACTTTACATGCGCTTGAACAGATTTAATGTTAGTTAAAAATTTATACGTTTCTCAGTGTAAAATTAACAATATACCTATAGGTATCTATCGTGTTGTTAATTTTCTGTTTCCTAAGAAATTCATATATATCTTAATTTAGCTGCGCACATACACTTCCCAGAGAAATGCGATATATATATATATATATATATATATATATATATATATATATATATATATATATATATATATATATATATTCCTTTCACGCTCTGATAATGAGGCATTGTGTTCCGCCACTCACACGCAATGCCTTCAGATCACATAGAGGGGAAAGAAAATGTTTTAATGGAAATAGAGTGTCTCAACACTAAATTCTTAAGTTCCATATAAAGACTGCTATGTGCTGTACTCTGTATTCCAGCGTGAAACTGAAAAGAAAGATCGTAGTAGTAGTACGCTCCCTAACCTGCTTCCATACCAAATGTCAACTTGCTGAGTCCACTAGTTTCCTATATAGGCGTCTATCAGTCGATCAGTAGTATATTTATAGAGAGAAATATATATCGGAAACTATTATAATTTAATACATACTAACGATTCAGCTTTAATAAAATAGTAATGTTCATTTTCCTTAACGTGTTTTTAATATTTATTTCCGTATTGTGGATATTGATTGGTTAACAATATGTTGTTGG
Organism: Eueides tales michaeli; assembly: GCA_018249855.1. NCBI lineage: Eukaryota > Metazoa > Arthropoda > Insecta > Lepidoptera > Nymphalidae > Eueides > Eueides tales. Next base: position 7,206 of record DWMZ01004204.1, read on the forward strand.
CTTTATTACATAAGTCCGATATAGTAACATAATAGTAACAAATGATGTATAAAATATTATTACAATTATAGCTAATTATCTGATAAGACAAAGAACGGCGTTGAGTTTCGTCACTCAACACATTGCGTGTTTATTTAAGGCCGAAACTAAGAACGAAGTTAGACCAGTGTCGAAATCAACTTGTATATTCCGTTGAGGCATCCCTCGGGAATGTCTTCGTATGGGATGAAAAGAACCTGATACAATTCAACCCCCAGACACAAGTCTGTGCGATATCCACTAAAAAAATCCATTTGTTGTGTCACCAGTTTTCGAGAACACTAGTCTTAAACGCGCGCCCAGCATCAGTATATTGGGCCTCAGTACTTAGAGCAATAATAACTAATAGTATCGCGATCATCTGGAAAGCAAGGCCAAGTTCGTTCGTTCGTAGAAAATGGGAGTCAATCAGCAGAGCAGATAATTCTCGCCAAAATACCGTTTGGCCCTTTATGGGGCTTAGGTCCGGCCTTATATGGAGTACTGCTCTTACCTCTGAGCTGAGCTTGATCGCATACAATGTAGAGCCGTTGGGGACTCGATCATCTGTGCGGGGCTTGATACTTTGGCGTTGCGTAGAGACATATCCTCGCTGTGCGTTCTCTACCTCATTACTGTGCGGTTTTGTAGGAATTTTCTGCCACGCGCCACACATCTGTGGAACAGCCTACCCGCGCCAGTATATCCAGGTCGATACGACATGGGTACCATCAAAAAATGTATCTACTTCCACCGAAAATGTAGTTTCCCTGGTGTTAAACGGAGCCGTGGGTCATCAGTCGCTCAATAAATGTTAAGTTCTATTGTCTTCTAATGTCTCATACATGACCATGTTGAAAGATATGTCATATATATATATATATATATATATATATATATATATATATATATATATATATATATATATATATATATATATATATATGTCTCTCTTTTTTATTTTTATTTAACTAGATTCTATTTTTCTTTTTTATATATATATTTTTATTTTATATATATTTTTTTATATATATATATATATATATATATATATATATATATATATATATATATATATATATATATATATATATATATATATATATGTCTCTTTGCCTAATTCTTATTTAACCAGATTCTAGTTTACTTTTCTATAAATACATTTACATTATATATCTACATTATTATAAATATATAGAATTCGTTTATTTAAACACAAAAATCTCCGGACTGATTGATGATTTTTTTGGGTTATATTATGTCTGTTTATTGAGTAACGCTTTAAGGTATCACATCATACTTAGAACGTGTCTTGTGTCATGTGTCATACACATATCTTAGTTATTTCCATTTCACTATGCCAATAATTTATAAATGCATTTGTCCTCAATAGGCGACGTGATATAAGAATAATATCAATGCGCACTGTCGCTTCCGGTAATGATTCTATTTCAGAACACAGCGAGAATCGAGATGGTATTCTTAGATTATAATATTAAAGTTAAATGATATCTCATTGTATCTAAAGTATGAACGTTTTTTTTTTAAATTCAAGTATTTCATGCTGTATAGTATAGAATTGATAGTGGATTTGGTAAGTATACTTTTTGCCGTCAGATTCTTTATGAGTTTTATTCTAAGACAGCTGTATGTAAATGACTTTGAAAATTGGAATTAAATTATCCATACTAAAAATTTAAACTTTCAGTTGAAATAAAAATATGTACAAAATTGCACAGATGAATAAATAGACACTAAAATGATAACAAACACAACAAAAATAAACGAATAAAAAGTTTTACCGTAACGGGATTTGAACCCGTGTCTGTTGGAAACCGTAAATAAATTACTAACAACATAAACAAGTTTGTAACAAACGTATAAAAATTTCAACGTAGCTCGATGAGAACGTATTGTTTAGTTGGCCAGTGCGCTTGGCCGGTTTCCAAGAGGCGCGGGTTCCCATCCCGTTACGTTAAAACTTTTTATTCGTTTATTTTTCATTCCTTAGTATGGACACTTTAAAATTACTAAAAGCCTAGTATTATTAAGAAACGCTGATCAAACTCACTATTGAAGTAATTTTGTCATCCGTACTATATAAGTGAAGTAGGTATAATACTTTGCTTAACAAAAGCATTACTTAACACGCGTCCCCCATTGATATTTTACAGAATTTCGTGCGAGGATTTTATTAATTTTGCTATGGATATAAATACAAATAACTTTTTACCCGTAAAGCAAGTATGCTGGCCATCTCTGTTTCTACATCGTCACCTGGCTTGGGAAGGCCGAGCTAAAACAGCTCTAACCTTAACATACATACACACTGATATCCTCATTTGTGTCGCTCAGTTGGATAAACAATACATGAAATATGATGTTATTGCTTGAATTAGTATAGTCAGTAGTGAATTCGGACAGAAAGTTGACAATTAAGTATCTTGATGCTAGGTTTTCTCTGAATTCAGACTCTGATTTCAAACCTTACTAAGTATATAGAAATTTTATACCTCACATGTTGTAAGCTTTATCTTTTTTTTGATTTTACAATTTTCTTAAATATTGTAATTACGTTGTTTTTATTATTAAATTATATATTTATGATATATATTCCATAAATACATGTCAATTATATATATATAAGGCGCCGTGAACTATAGCTATAATACTCATTAATTAAAGCATTTTTACAGTGACTCCTGAATTGTACGTCGTAAATTTTCTTTTGATCTTCGCTATCGTATTAATAGATGTCATTTGTTTTATACACTAGTAACCTAAAATATTATTTATAGTTAGTCTTGTAATCAAATTATTTACATTTATGTCAAGTACTAATGAAAAAATAAAAAATAAAACTTCGACAAGGTAAAACCAAGTTCAAAGATCGTGGCAATTTTTTTTTTAATGTGAACTCTATTTTCTCTGTTTATTTTGAATTTAAAAGAAATTAAAGGCCCTGATGGGTTATCTGTAGATGGTTGCAATTTAAGTTTCGAAGTTTTGTTACTTTTGATTTTTTTTCCAGTGTACTTATGCGCAAATTTCAGAAAGCCTAACTTTAAGGCGACCATCGACACATTGGCTGTACGGTAGATATAATATACAAATCTCGTGCCACGTTGTCGTTAAATCATGTAAATCACCAAGGAAAATATATCAAACGAAAAAGCCCTTAATAGAGCCCTATTTTTTCATGTTTAGCACACTGAGTTTTTCCACTTTCTGCCTGAATTTTAGACATTGCATGTTGCGTGGCGGAATACAACGCCGCGCTTTGTCTACAAATTAAATAATTCAGTTCCCCGAGTAGACACTGAGACCTAACAATTGTCTCATAATAAAAAAGTTCTATTAACTAAAATTTTAATCACGAAACTCAATAGAAATTGATTACTTTAACAATTCGTTTTGTATACTCAAAACAGTAGTATATAAGTATTAATGTAATGGTATCCAGCACACGGCAGGGTTAGCAGAGATAACTTGGGAACATAGTGTTAAGACACTCCGTTTGGCACCCCATCTTCCGCGAAATTTCAGGATTTGCTCTTTGTCTTGTTACCAGAGTGAGGAAAGGAAACTATTAAATATTTAATTAAAACTAAAATTAAATATTTCACGTGTTTCAGGGATCAATCCCACAATCGATCGTTTACAGTCACACGCCTCTGTGCCATAACAGTTGTCACTACCGAGTTTTTATGTAGATAGTTATAGTTAAGCTAATTTTAATTAATCCTATTTAAAATTATGAAAGTTAAAATTTTCCGTTTATACTACATAATAATAATGTTTTCTATAATAGTGTATTTAAAATTACACGCGTCTCGGATGTTTATTAATTTATCGCGAGAAACACTGTATTATTCTCAAGACACTTCCCCTATTTTAGGCATAATTTTCGAGACATAAATGTATAAAAATTTAAAATATTAATCTACTATATATGTAAAAGAAAAAGCAATCGAAATTACATAATACTTTGTTGTCACTAGACTTTCACGTAGATCACTCACTATATGTACCTATAACATTATTGAGTTAATTCTTGTAGTTTTATCTTATGCATTATTTTGTTCATTATAACGTTTCTAATATCTCTTATCTCATTGCAAATCAGTGAATGCGTACAATGTAGTATTAGAGTTTTAAGATTTAAAACCACATTATACGATATAAATCAGTTTAAAATAGTTTAAAATAGTAAATTTTAAAAGCGTATGATTTATTTTAACGTAGCAGGATATGAACCCGCGCCTCCTGTAAAACCGTCCAAGCTTTTAAATTTAGTATTTTATTTCCTAAGTTTGAAATAACACTTTAAAAATAGTAAAAATAGTTTAATTAATATTTATGATCATATGATAATTTGAAGGCAAGGCTTTTGAATGCGCCTTTTCCTAATCTTAATAGTTAAGTTTCTATAAAAATATATTTTTAATGTTAATTCTAGTGTTTTTTTCTCTGCCTTGCATTCGCTTATTTTAATTACTTTAAATAAAGTAGTTAGTAGTAGTACTTTAACTAAGTAGCTTAGAAATAAACCATTGGATAAAGAAATGTTTTGAAGGTAAATATTTCACATTATTTATATAGGTATATTTGAACGTTTTTCACAGATATGTGCGTTAGCAAAGCAGTTGGACATGTCTGAACGACAAGTGGAGCGATGGTGGCGGCTTCGAAGAAGTCAAGATAAACCCTCCACGTTGGTCAAATTC
>DWMZ01004205.1:0-11949 GCA_018249855.1 Eueides tales michaeli
AAAAAAAAAAAAAATATATATATATTTATATATATATATATATATATATATATATATATATATATATATATATATATATATATATATATATATATATATATATATTTCATTTCCTTGAATGGAATATAAACAAACAACATTCGCATGATTGTGTCCTTGTGCTACAACATGCCCTCATTTTATCGTTAATATAAAACAACAAGCTATAGAGTGTACTTTCCTCTTTAAGCCTATGCAGCTGCTTTAGTGTAAACCTCCCAACTCATTATATGCAACAAACTAGTAAGTAAATGATTTACACAGCTGAAAATGAAATATTCTTGCTACAAAACGGCCGTTGAGGAAACAAATACAATAACTCTGAACAACTAACTGTACCTCTAGTTTAGGTCTACTATTTTTCCTTGGATTAAAGTCGGTAATTAGTAAAGGTTACATTAAGTTATATTTATATATAGATTTTAATATTATTTGGAGTTCTATATCGGAATATTAAAACGGGACCCCATAAATAAGACTCTATTTTCCGCCCGTCTGCCTGTTTGTTTGTTTTTTATGAACCGCAATAGTTAGGCAGTTTAAGTCTTCACAAATTATGCCACTAAGAAATACTAAAAACGAAATAGAACAATTATTTAAAAGGCTTCCCAACATTTTTTATATAAGATGCTACACAACACTAATATTAAATATAGCGTCCATAACAAAATAAAATGAATTTTGAAAGAAGTTTCACTTAAGACTAGAAGATAAATTTGGAATTTTGTTCCGACAAGACTTTTCCATTTCCCAAATGTTAGTACATTTTGTTTGTGAGGACATACTTTGTCATAGATTTATATGAAAATATATAAAATCACGTTAGTTTTTGTGTTTGTATGCTTTGAAACATGTGGTGAAAAAAACAGTGTTTACAATTTTATTTCAATGTTTTTGTCACATCGACATATCGGCTGTAGGCCACATTTTTATTATGGCTTCGATTTCTACTCGGAAACTCTTTCTTTTCTTCGCTGTGGTGAACAGAAAAATAACGGCTGTGGGGTCCCAGCAGTCAACACTTTTATCTCAAAAATTAAGCAGGCAGTTTCCTAGTGGTTCCCTCAGAATACCTACGTTTATGCAAAATGTTAAGCTCAAAGAAATAGAAATAAACAGCTTCGTATTACAATTTCGGTAGAACAGCTGTTTTGAAAGAAGAAGAATGAAAGAAAAAGAAATTAGGAGAAAAATCTATAATACCGCGATATTATATATAATATTTATCTCTTTATAACCTATTTAAATCTCGCAGTTATTACTCTAATTTTTTTTTTCATTTTAAAAAGTGTTATTTATTGTACATTTGTACTACATTTTACTTGTAACTACGTGTGTACTACAATATTATTGTAATACTGTTATAGCTCTTATTCTTAGGAATTACGGAAATCCTTCCTAATACTCCCTTACAATCCCCGAGGAACCTAAATGCCAAATTACAGCATTCAAGTTATCTATTTCCGGTAGTATGTTGTTTGTTAGTAGCTGGTTTTTTTTATATAAAGATTACTTTATCACTCCGAGTAGGGAAAAAATTTAGAATAATATTTATATAAGGAAAACGTAGGCCGTAAAAGAAAATAATTTACCTATTTTTCAAAATTTTTTTCAAGTTGCATTTGCACAAAATACTTTTTCCGCAAGTAAAATATATGCGGTAGTCGTGTGACAGAGGCACAAGTGTGTGAATGTAAACCAAACGACTGTGATTTTGATTCCATGATAAGGGATGGTTATGCAATGTTGAAAATTTTCATTAAACTTAAGGTAAAGAGACAAAGTGCAGCGATAATTTTCATCACTAAACACGCAGTGTCTCAAGAATTATTTTTTTCTTCAGCTTCACGCTGTATCCCGCACATGGCACGATAGGCAGTGGGAACTTGGTAATCTAGTGAACAAGTGGCAGATATCAACGTGATATTATGCCTTTTAACCAGAACGAAGAAATAAAAATGTTGAATATTTGATTTGAAAATATTAAATATAACATTTCCTCGGGTGAGTAAGTATCGCAAGCACACGGAGTGTCGTAACTCTAGGTTGCCCAAGTTCCCTATTACCCTGCCATGTGCCTGTTGAAAAATTAGGCAACTTTGATATGTTTCACTATTCCGCACCTTACATTTGCATATAAACAGGCCATGTTTCAATCCTCCCATATAAGTTAATGCGGCGGAAACTTTTTTACTGACATTACTAAAGTGAATTTTAATTAAAATTTCAAACTACTTATGTATGCGAAAAGTTCATATAGCTGTTAGTTGGCATTCAGAATAAAGTGACTAATTTTGGGAGAGTTTCTGTGATGTAGTTTTGCCTAAGCTTAATTTTATAAGTTTGTACTGGATTAATAAATATTATTTAATTTGTGTCTGGATTTATTTATTTTGGAAGCTTTTATGGTGTAGCAAAACAGCTGTCTACTGTAAAATGGATGTGGGTTCGATTCTTGTTAGGGGAAATGAATTATTTTCAGTAACACTTGTAGCAAAACAAAGCGACCCGAAAAGTCTTTACACTCAACATGTAGTGTCTCAAATTTGGGCAAGTGTCTCAAATGGAATTTTGTATGTAATATTACAATGAATATATTCTAAGCTAAATATATGCTGTGAAGATAAGATAGCTTTCCAATTTTCGAGACAAAGCGTATGAAGCTAAGTATCACAGTGCTGTGTCTTGTGAATAGAACAAGGAAATAAAAATAATATCACTCCTTCGAGTAACAATCGAAGTCACGACCGTTGCCCTCATAGTCAAATGCTAAGCCTCTGCGTCTGCGCTGACCTCAAAATTTTATTGATATATTATTTACTTACAGATAGTTTACTTATATACATATTGACTCTAAGATAAAAATAATAAAGTATCAACTATATAAGAAATAAAATCAGTATTTTAAATGTAGCTCTTATTTGCTTTACAGGAAATCAAGCGAAGGCATGAAATGAGGCAACGGTCCGTGAACAAGTAACAATACTGCCCTTTCAGAGATGCATCTTGGTTGTCTTTAGTTTGCTTAGTTTGTTTTTAGTAAGCTTGATCTTTTTATGAAATATCTCACTTTTTTAGTTTTATGATATTCCGTTATCATTATTTTTCATTACACTTTCTGCATTTTGCTTAATTCCAAGAGCTAGGAAATTAAAGTATTAAATATTTCATTGTATTTTTATTACAATTTCATGAAGATAGATAGTAAAGGTTGTTGTGGCGCAGAAACAAGAGTGAGCCACTGTACGCGTATAGTTATACGTATAGTTATGGGTTATAGATTCAATTCCCACTTGGGGAATTGAATATTTAATGCGTTCATTTTTCTTGCTTTTGTGTTAATTTTTCGTCCAAAATTCACACGTAAAATTAATTTCATTTATGGTTACGGCTTATATCTGAAATTATGAAATACAAATATAGTAGCAAACACCTACAAATATTTGTTTTTAAATAGATTTTTTAAAATTCACTCCTTATCTGTCGCCGTAATTCAACTTTTTTAGAATCTCAGAGTTACTTTAACGATATTTTATCTTTTTAATGATATTTATTAGATATCTAGAAGTACTTTGCTCTTATCAATTTCAACTTGAAATTTTATAAATCGTCGAGAAAATCATGTCTGAGATGGTGAATGACGTCTCTGATAACAACTCAAGAACATTAATATATAACAACTTATTAAGTTAATATATTATACGCAATAGGGTATCCACATTAGGAACCCAATGCTAAAAATAAATAATGAAGTAAATGTAAGTAATTAAAATATAATCATGCTCCCGAATAGATCCCGATTTTTGTGAAAGAATGTTTTAGTAAATGTCTTGACTGACAACTATACTGACAGACAAAGTTAACGTCCACAAAGTGATTATATGAGGATATCAATTATTTTTATTTTCATTGGCGAAGTAATTTTTTGCTCAGATGGGATACACGGGACGCCATAATTAAGCTGTACGGAATCTTAAAAATTACCTAGTTAGGTAACTTTATATTATTCTACCCTTTTTATAAAACAATCATAAAATATAAATAAAAATAGTACATATTTTAGGGATAAAGTTTAATCGTTATTTTTAGCTTTCGCTAAGTGGAGATCGAATCCCCAAACTCTAGCCTTTACAGTCGCACTTTTCTACCCCAGTATCACTAAAGGCCTCAATTAAATGGAAAATAATATAATATAAAATATATATTGAAATTCATACTTCGCATAAACAAGTAAGTATATAAAAGACAACTTGCGATGTTAAAAAGGTTGCTTAAGTATTATTGAATATTGACTTTTTACTTACATTTGAGTTAGGATAATATTTGTGGGAGAATTCGCGTGAACCTTCATAAGTGCCATCCAAATGGAAGGGGCTCTTCTGTAGAAAAATTCGATGCTTATGTTATTCAAATATGTATGTGTATGTAGAATATTGTATATGACAGTACTTTCTTGACATCACTATGGCACAATCGCAGAGTATATGCATTTGGTAATGAGATATAGCGCGACGTTTAATTTCGCCACTCACCGCTTAATATCTCGTTAATTGGACGAAAAGTGGGAGCCAGCTATAGGTGGGATCCAGTGAAAGCTAAATATGAAAATATATAAAATATAAAAATATATTTTCTTATTTATATCTGTAAGCAATTTGATTTGTAGATATAAATAAGTGTTAGGTTTATGGGTCTGATAGATGTATAATTCCACTCATAATTTAGTTTTCTATATATTCTATAAAATACTTTTTTGTTCTGTACGACTTTTTTTGTATATTATACTTGTTGACGTAGAAAATTTATATTGATTGATCGAGTGCAAGCTGGAAGAAAAGGTAATCGAGAATATCGTGCATTGTGAGGCGCTCGCATAATATTAAAAAAAATATGAAAAAAAAAAATGTTGTGATTCTTTAAGAATTTGGATCAAGATGTAATTTGACTTTTTTTTTGCTTTTGATAAAGGTGTAGAATTAAGAAGCTGATCGTTATATTTTATTTTTTATTGATGTTTTCATTGATTCATACATGTTTTTTCGTTTAATTTTGGTTTGCGAAGGTGAGGGGTAGTAGTATTTCAATATAGATTAAATAAAAGAGTGCATTAAAAATTGTACCAGCAAACTTTGCTACTTTACTTATTTAGAATTTCAAATAAAATTAACTAACAATAAAAGACATACAATTTGTTTTAATCATTACCGCGTATTGTAGCGTAGCAAAAAGGTGTTGCTACGCTACAATGTTAAGCTTGACATAACATTATAACATTATTTTTGTTATATCATAAAATTCTCATAAAAGATGGCTACACACAGTTTCCCGTAAATAACAGTTAGGCAAAGGGAAGTTAGTGACTCTGTTCTCAATAAAACACTCCGTTCCCATTAAAACTATTCTGTTCCTTACTTCTCGCTGAATTTTCAAGTTATTGCGCGTTGAGTAGCGGAACTTACCGCGACGCTTTGCCTTGTTACCAAAGCAAGGAAATGAAAATATTAAATATTTCACTTCCCCGAGCGGACATTAACTCCAAAGCCGTCGCGTTTACAAACGCATGTTTGCACCTCTGAGCCACGACAGCCTAATACCTTAAGCATAATCTCTAAAACGAACAAAAAATTGGAAAGATCCATATATTCAGCCAGTTATTCTTTATATACCCTGGAAAATCCTTGAGTCTAAAAGCTTGTATATATAATATTTCGGACAATTTTGTCTAATAGCACTTTTGCCTTTTCAACACAGTAATAGTGTAGTGTCCAAACGAGCACATATCCTAAATAGATCGAAAACAAAAGAGACTATTTCGTGAGTGGGTGATTAAATTTCACCCAAGAGGTCTCTAATGGAAGTAAATGGATAGTCTCACATAAAATTAAGGAATGGATGAACGTTTAGGTGTAATGAAGAAACTAAATTGTTATCGCATATATTTTAGTATCTGTACCAGGCCGATTCGTATAACATTGACTTACACATGGAGATTATCGACTTAGTATGGACTTTATATTAGTGTTTTTAATATAAACAGAATAAAATTACTAGCTGTATTTAAGTATAAATAATATAGTTGTTAGTTCGATCCCCAATTGTGATAATAATAAGATGTTTCATTTTTGATATTATTACGTTACATAGTGAACTGATCATTTTTATTTTGACGTACGGAATCTTAAAAATTACTTATTTAGGTAACTTTATATTATTCTACCCTGCTTATAAAACAAGCGTATAATATAAATAAAAATAGTACACATTGTAGGGATAAAGTTTAATTGTTCTTTTTAGTTTTCGCTAAGTGGAGATCGAACCCCCAATCTCTAGCCTTTACAGTCGCACTTTTCTATTCCTGCACCACTAAACACCTCAAAAAAATGGAAAATAAGATAATTTTAAATATATATTCAAATTCATACTTCTTATAAACCAATATGTATATAAAAGACAACTTGCGATGTTAAAAAGGTTGCTTAAGTATTATTGAATATTGACTTTTTACTTACATTTGAGTTAGGATAATATTTGTGGGAGAATTCGCGTAAACCTTCATAAGTGCCATCTAAATGGAAGGGGCTCTTCTGTAGAATAATTCGATGCTTCTGTTATTCAAATATGTATATATAATTTTCTATGTGACAGTATTTCTTGATACCACTGTGACACAGTCGCAGATCGTTTACACTTGAGGAATAAAAAAAATAATATAGCGCAAAGTTTAATTTCGCCACTCACCGCCAAATGTCTTGATAATTGGGTGGAAAATGAGATGAAGCTAAAACGAAATATTTTCATCATCGATGATTGATTCCGACAAGTGTAGGCTTATGGGACTCAGAGATGTATAATTCCACTCACAATTTCGTTTCATTTAAATATAGATTGAATAAAAGAGTGAATTAAAAATTGTACAAATATTACAAATGCTGTTATTAAGAATTTCAAGTAAAATATACTAATACTAAAAAAGATACGAGTATAATATTTACATACATTTGAAGTATTATAAAGTGCTCCACAGCTGCCCTATCTTCGCTTATTATGATATTTTTTCGATGACGTATTTGAAAAAGTCACTACGACGACGTAGATAAAAATAAAACAAGTAATAAATTGTGTGTGTGTGTGTGTGTGAGAGAGAGAGAGTATGTATGCGTGCGTGCGTGCGTGCGTGTGTGCGTGCATGCGTGCGCTCGCGTTTGTGTGTGTGTAGAAGTATTTTTTACTGGAATTGCTATTATTGTTAAGTAAAGGGACTACAGGGACTGAAAAAGGTCCTAATGACTTAAAATCTAAATATCGTGAACCTGATCGTGAACTTTGTGGGGTTCTGATATATCGGATGGTAGGCAATTATTTTTTTTATTTACAAAAAAACTAAAATTGGACTACAAAATTCAGATTTTAAAACATATTTGAAATTCCGTTATAAGTAAAGATATCAAATATACACTTTTTGTAAGTATGATCTTGATATATCGTTTATAAACTTTGAAATTATGATGCACGTAAGTAACAAAGGAAAGCTCCGATAGCAAAGGAAAGCTTATGAGGAACGCAGTAAGAATAGACTGTACTCGCTCGCCCCGTGCGTCGCTGTTGACCTGCGGCGTCAGATGAATAGTGATGTGAGTGTTGTGCATCGTCACAAATATATAAGAAGAACAGGGTAGGCCCAGGACAACGCCCACCGCAGGATCCAAAAGGAATTCCAATATTGTACATGTGATCTATTTACAATTTGGGAATGGTACGATAGATATGAGAATTTAGAAAACGTCAAAACAATATCGCATATTTCTATTTTTTCCAGTTTATTAATTAACAGGGGTATAGCAACCGTGTCAAAAGCCTTAGATAGATCACACAATACAAAGAAAACTTTTGTTGTGTCATCCATCTTTGAAATAATAATTCAATGAGCAGCGTCTTCCGTCGATTTAGTTTTGAGTGAGCCTATTTGATTATTTACAATTATACTGAAGGGTTAAAAAGCTACAAAAGCTTTTCTACAATTTTAATAGAAGCATGAGTACTAAAATTAGTCTATAATTTCTGACACGACCTTTATCACCAGATTTGTAAATAGTATGGACCAGAATTATCTTTCAAGCATCGAGTTCCTCAAAATATAGAATACTAAATATACGCAATTAATTCGATTACAGGGTTTAAGTCAAATAGCGATTAAAAGCAAAATTGACTATTTGCATTTTCCCGTTTTGGCAAGACTAAGGGTGAAGTAAACCAAGAACGTAGCGTGCTTTTATGTTCACTATAATCGTTGTACGTTGGTAGATAAGACGGTTGTAGGTTTGATTCTCACTTAGAGAAATAAATTTTTGATTTCCTCTCTCGGGTTTGATATAAAACGGGGAGAAGTAAAACAAGCGAAGAAGCGCGGCGTTCAGCATTACCACTGAGCACGCAATGAATTGAGCGTGCAGAAAGTGGGAAAGAAGTATCTTTACATTGGGTTATAATTACCTACTCTGCGGAAAACTGTATGAAAGCAACAGTTGACAAGTAACCTCAAAATATTTTATTTGTTGCATTTTTCAAGCTGTAGCCATACACAGCATTACTTGCTGTTGAATTCACAAAGAAACCGCGTTGGCTTTATTTCGTTTCTTTTCCATTTTCCTCATCTAGCGTCAGATATTAAGTCGCGATGTGTGTATACATGTATGTATGTAAGTCTATATATCTATGAACGTAAGCTGAATGTAATCCTTATAAATAATGATACAAAGAACTTTTATATTTTCGCCTCTTAATTTTCTCTATATCATAGAGGGGATATTGGAAGAAATATAACTTTCGTGGCGCAGTAGGAGTCTACTTAGCTGTAAATGCTTGTGGCTTGTATTTTTATCCAAAAAATGATTATATTTTAAATCGTTTCTGTTCTCCACTTTCATAGACAATGTGTGGTGTTCAGTAACGGCGAGTAGCAATACGTAATTTCACATAAATTACCGGAAACCTAGGAAAATAGTGACTTGAAATTAGATTTGCTGTCTTCTTTTTATACGCGGAATAAAGCATAAAGCTACAAAATTCAAAATAAATATGTTGTATTGTAAAATTCTTAAGAAAATAATTCGAGAACTTGTAATCATTTCAATATTTTTTTTTCTAATTATCGACTCTCGACGATTCAATTAGTTTATCGTTTATTAATAATTCTATTCAAATAAAATATACGTATATCGTCTATAATATATACAATAGCCATCGTCTAAGTAGGGAGGATTCTAAAAAATATATAGTTATAGGTCAAAATCCCAGCAACAATGGATACGGGAACTCACTATTGTAAGTGATAGGCAAGATACTTTTTTATATCCTTATATTTCCGTACCCAAAAAAGCTTTTCTATTATCATATAGAAAACAGAATGCATTGAATTGGTAGGTTTCTAATTTACGATATGGTGAATGAAGGCTAAAAAATTTAATACAGCTATACAGCTTCATTCCCAGGCATCACTCTCGTATTCAGATGGAAATATTGATCTATCACAAAAATAATTTTATATCGAAACAGTAGTTCCTGAGCCTGAGCGAAATAGTTTAGTTTGATGCATAAGTGCATCAAACTAAACTAACTATTTCGCTTTTTATTTTTATTTCAGCTTCTGTTTCAGTAACAACCTTGAAACCTAGGGTTAAGATACTTCGTTCCTTTCCACACTCTCTGCCGAATTTGAGTCATTGTGTGTTGAGTGGCGAAATTTAACGCCGCATTTTGCTTTGTTGTAGAGCCAAGAAATGCAAATATTAATTATTACATTTTCTCGACTAAAGATGAAATCCACAACCTGTCGCTATTACAATACCACGCTTTTGCCTCTGAGTCACGACAGGTACGCCTCGTAATATAAGTATAGATTATATATCTTCATAATTTATAGAAGGCACTTACAATAGTTCTTCAACATTTTATCATAAACATGTTTCTTAATAATTATTAAAAAGTTATCAAATGTTATTATTTCATGACATTTCAATTATTGTATAATTTTTTTTCAGCGTCATCCTGTATCGCGTACATGACAGGATAGGCAGTGGAATGTTGGTTTAAACTCAATTCAGTTCCCAACTTATAAAAAAAAACTATAAAAAGAATGTTTTAAATTATTTTTTAATCAAAACGAATATTGCTATCTAAATATTTTTTTATTAAATTTTTTTTAAAGTTTATTGTATTTTCATAAATATATCAATTGTATAGTTATTTATTGTTAAATAATATTGTTATTAGAAACTGAAACAAGTGAAGATAAAAGTTTAATCCAGCGAAGCCGCGAGTTGACCGCTAGTATTGTATAGCAATTTTTATCTTATATAAAGTAATGATAATTTTAAAATTAGAAAGGGCGAAGTGCAGTAAAACATTGATTTGCTATTATAAAATAACTAGAAATTCTTTGACGTTCTGTATAGCAAAATGAAGCGTAAATTCTCTACCCCCATATTTTGTTTCATAAGATATGTATATTACTTTTGTAAAAAAGTTGAGAAAAAAGAATGTGGTAGCATTTGAACTAGCGTCTCATGGAAATCGTTCAAGCCACTAGGCCATAGGTGCTCTTCGCTTGAGCCTTAATCCGTTTTTTAAACAAATAAAATATAAAACAAATCTACTGATATACTTATTTTCAGATGCAATCCTGCTGCGCTTCGGTAGCTTAAACGAAAATGCGGCGTTGAGTTCCGCCACTCAATAATTCAATGGAAATTGGAGAACCACACGGAGTGTCTTAATATTAGGTTATCAAGATCCCTCTGCCTACCATACCATGTGCGTGATACAAAGCTGAGAGTATGAAAGAATGTATATACATATTTCACACGAACTATATTATATTGAATTTAGAAGTAGTGTTTATATTGTCCTCTATTATTCTTAGAAAACACCAAAACCGTAATACATTACATTTAAGCTAGATAAATTTAAGAAAACTAATTTTAAATCAAATAATATCGATAATTCCTCATACAATCGACATTGTTAATCCATTGAAATTTATTTATAAATCTGGCTTAGCTTCAAAGTTGTTAGCATATTGCATATTAGTCTACTTTAAAAGGGAAATATGTTGTAATGAAGTAACAGGCAGTCTGATTGTAATCAGTTGTAGGGTGTAGGTTCGAGTCCCAACTTACATCAAAAGGAAAAAACCCTTTCCAGAATCGATCAATTATGAATCATCACGAGCATTTATCTACCTTTATAGCATCAATCAATCATTAAGACCATTTATCTAGAGCGTGGAAGTATCAAGCTGAAATTAATATCAAATATTTAAATTCAGAGCTCCTTGAATCACAGAAATCATTAAACTAAACCGTAACGTAAGTACGTAATCAAAGAATACATTTTGTTTGAAATTCGCTGCGTAATCAAGACCTATGCTTCCCATTTATCAGTTATTCAATTTGATACGAAATGATATCTTACAATGCAAATAAAAAAAGTCATTAGAAATTTATATTTATAGTTAATTTATTTTAAAATTTTTCATTTAATTTAAAGCAAACTAAATTTTATCCAATTTTATAAATAGTTCTAAACTTATTCAGAAATTGGATCGGAATCATCGGTGAGAGTGTCCGACTCGTCCTTGACCGATTATTTTAATTATTTTGCTCGCGTTCACTGCCCATTTAGTAGAGCTCCACCTTCCTACAAGTCTCAAAAATTTAACGATGTGTGAGGAACGTGTAACATACACGTCTACCCTCAGTCCACCCTGTTGTAAGCAGATACGGCCTTGATTAACATTTTTATTTATTGTAACTCACATTGCTCAGTACAAATTAAATGACTAACTTAAACATTCAACTCGTTACACCATTTCTACAAATAAACCAAACTGTTCAAAATAATAGCGAATTTATT
>DWMZ01004206.1:0-11948 GCA_018249855.1 Eueides tales michaeli
ACCAAGGTTACTACTTAACGCCGGTTTTAAATGCCGGGGGTGGTAACAATCCGGTCGAGTCTGCCCATGCGTGTTGCCATTGCTGACAACGTGACTCTTCCACTCGTACTTTAGTCGCCTCTTACGATACCATCAGTACCAGGGTGATCCTATTCTAAGCCGAGATCACACGGCGAATAAAGATATTGCATAAATACAGTTTCTATCACTTATTATATTGGAATGATATTTCATTTAAAATTTATGGTAACGATATACATGTTATTATATATAGTTATCAGATTATATGAGCGTTTGTAATGGGTTCTATTTAGATTAAGGGAATTGATTTTTTAATAGATTTTTTCGTTTTTCCTATCGGAAAGTACAGTTGTATCTATCTCTATAATTGAGATCACAATTATGACGTTTAGTTGCATAGGTTATCCTCTAACTGGACAAATTATATATTAGTGGTAATTATGGTTGCAAAGTGTCATACATTCGTCTATCCTATTTAAATTTTCAAACTTTTAGATTTACAATATTAGCAGGATAATGGTGGAGTTATTAATGAATAACTTGTTAACAACTTGACTTCTACGTGGGGAAACGAAACATGTAGCAGATTTTAACTTCGAGGTCTTACAACAAAACTAAAGAAACTGTGCCTGATATTGTATGTTCACTTTTAATGTAATAATTATAATGCATTGTATGTTATTATAAATTTCCATACTTTTTGCTTTTAAATATTTTGATAATTATGTTAATATTCATGCCAGAGAAGACAGAAGGCAGTCACTTTTTTCTTCACAAATTGTTTACATTAATGCTAAATTCACACATTCGCAAATTGTTTACATTAATGCTAAAATACTAAAATGATAAAAATAAGTTTTTGCATAAATATTATATGCTAGTTCAGTTTATGTAGAAGGTAATACGAAAGCTCGTGTAAATCAAAAAATAGGTGCCTGAAACATAGCTTTTGAGGCATTTGTAGCGTAAAGAGATTATAGATTTCAAATAATGTCAAAATATATATGTGCATATTGAAGATTTTTCAAAATTCACATTACTTGATAATTTAAAGTGAATTAAAGTAACGTTTATTTTTAATCTTCACGCTGTATCCCGCGCAAGGCACGGTAGGCAGTGGGAACCCGGGAAACTAGTGTTAAGACACTCCGTTCCACTTCCGTTAATAATTGAAATATAATGTTCTATATTCCTTTTTTTAAATACGTATTGCGTCTTTGTTACACAAAATGAGCAATAATATATTTAGTACAAAAAAAATATGGCTATAATGTCCACCACCTACATTTTTTTTTCAGAGAGAGTGTAGACCTAGTGTTAAAACACTCCGTGCCCTTCCCTACTTTTCACCGAATTTGAGGCATTACGTGTTGAGTAGCGGAGCTCAACGCCGCGTTTTGGTTTGTTACCAGTGAGAAGAAATGAAAACATACAATATTTAATTTGATAATATTAAATATTTCATATCCTCGAGTTGAGATCGAACACACACCTCTGTGTCACGACAGGCCGCAAATCAAATATGTTAAAAAATATTAATTTTGTAACTGTGATCCTGTAAAAATTCCTTTTTTTCTTTTTTAAGACGTAATTGCCCTGTTTCAGAGATACGGAAACATACGAAGCAACAAAATGAGAAATAAGAGAAATACTTAATATAATAGACTTATTTATTTTGACCTATTTTCTAATATCTGTTAAACTTTCATTTTTCTTAATCCAGTGACTTAATTCAAACCCATAATTAATCTATTCTTTATAAACCTTAAAATATAAATATTAGATGTACTTATTTAATTAATATGTAAAAACGATTTTTACACTATTTATATAAAACTCTTTTAGAATCGCCGAGTCTTTCTCGAACGGAGTAATTCATGGAGACCCGATGTGACAGTTTGAATACTTTGCATGATCACTGAAATACATATTAGGTAATTAATTCTGTTAATGAGTTTCATTAAAACATTCTGTTGATCTTCATTATTATTAGATATTTTTTTAATGGGAGACAATAGGTAGTCTGTAAAAGTAAGTCGGGATGTCTAAATGAAATTCTTTTGTATAGATATCAAACTACTGCCAAGTATTATAAGAAACGATCTGCGAGAGTCCAGGGAATACGCGAGGCAATTAAGAAATCGTTGACGTTAGTTGGATATAATAATTATGTCAACTGACTAACGAATGTCACCTTCATCTACCGGTGATAACAGAATGCTACAAAGTGTTCGGAACATCGGGCTTCCAAAGATGTTTACAAATCAATATACGCGAATAATCTGGAAAAAAATATTTATTTTATAGTTTACAATGTCGTTACCTAGTGTAATAAATAAAATAACAGTTCAATCAAAGAGATCAAATCTACCAATGTTTGAGCACAACAAGCTGTGCTTGAACATTGGTGGATTTGCCCCACGATTTAAATAAACAGATTTTTCCAAATAAAATTATTTTTTAAATGAAACACTTTTAAACGGATTAATCGCGTATATTAACTTTCAAACATTTTTGGAAACCCGACGTTTCGAACACTTTACAGTCTACCCGTGACCACGGACTACTGTAAAGTGTTCGAAACGTCGGGTTTCCAAAAATGTTTGAAAGTCAATATACGCGATTAATCCGTTTAAAAGTGTTTCATTTAAAATGTGTAACAATCGCGAAAATCAAAGATACTATTAAAATTATTTTATTGTATTTTTATTTTAATCTGTCTGCTTTTTAGAAATGCGCAGGTATTCAATTATTACACTGTCGAAGGATTAAATTGTTAATGAAGTAATGTCTACTCCAACAATACTAAAATCCTTGAACATAATAGAAATGAAAAACTCATTTTAGCACTGTAAGCTAAGTTTGATATGTAAAGTCCCAATTCTAAAGTAAAATTATAGTTCACATTTTGCTTTATTAGGTAAATTGAATCAGTAAATTTATATTATTTGTTAATTTATGCTTGCAAATAACTTAGATATAACATTATTTTGTCCTAAAGTGGACTGGAAAGAAATATTTTTAGGTTGTCCCATAAGAGTCATTTGCATATAACGTCGCATCCGTTTGTTTTATGACAACTCTAGAAATTAACATTTAAACATTCATGCTTGCAGCTCGCCCCTGAAGTGCAAATACGAACGAAGCTTTAATAAATTTAGTGTGTACAAGAAATCTAAAATTTAGGTGACTGTCTCTAGTATATATTGATTTCAGGTGTGCCTGTCACTACCACCAAAAAACGCAGATGCGCGGAAAGAGGAGAGCGAAGTGCCCCGACTCTAGGTTCTTCTCTTTACTATCCAATAATATATAGAATAAAATTATGCGTTGTGCGCGTGGCGTTTAGTTCTACCACTCGTACACGTAACACAAATTCAATTAGATTTGTAAAAAAAGCAAACAAAAACATCCAGTTAGCATACAAAGCTTTAGAGTGTATATCATATAGCTATTCTTAAAAAAAGAAATTCCAATTTTCCAAATGTGTAGCGAGTATGCGATTACACTTGTAATTTTCAAATTTACAAAAAGCTATTTAAAAGCCGCGTGCAGCTAATTGGGTGCTTCGCAGTGCACTCCTGGCACTGTTTTGAGCCGCAAAGCAGAGAAATGTTGCGTTGCTTACAGAAACAATACAAAAATAAATAACATGCCATGTTGTTAGAAAACATGAAACTTTTTCGCATTCCCTATTTCTATTTTAAGCATTACAGACTAAATGCTAATAAAAATATAAGTTTCTACGGATCGTCGCATGTATCGAGCTAGGATTGTCGCTTGAGATAAAAGCTATAATCATAGCGGGAACTTTTGGAGCTATTCGTATTGTTACTGAGAAAATTAGAGCGATACTATTGTTGGTAAAAGTTTGCCTTTCGAGGAACACACCATAATCACGTTATGCTAAAACTTGTACTGATTCTAGAATAAAAACATAAACGCGGTTTGAACTTTTGACTTTGAAAATAATATATCGATAATATAGAAAACCTTTTTTTATTTGTAAAAATATAAAACACTTTTTAAGCAGCTGAAACATATATTTGGACTTTTAAGAAAAACTACATTTTAATTTGGCCGGAATTCACATAAAGCAATTAAAAAAACACTATAGACTCATTCATTGTAACTATTAGCGTCCCATTTGGATATGGCGGGTGCCTGTTGTATCAAGTATTATCAAGTATTATGAGATTTCCATTCATTTTATTAGTTTTATCTTTACTTATCAGTTCACTTACTCACTGCAGCCTGTATTTGTTAACTAAATAATTACAAAAAATGATTATCTATAGAATAGGGTTAATAAATTATCGATGCAAAATATTTCACTTATCCATTTTAGCAAGCCAACTTTTATGGTCATGAAATGAAAAGCTCCTTATATTATATTATTTTTTATGTATATTATTGAAAAAGAATACTGAATCTGTGTCGTAAAGTTAACTAAAATAGACGTCATAAAGTATCAAGTATCAAGCAACGGGGACAGCGGTTTATAGGCGACGATATCGCTCTCGTAGCTATTGACTTCTCACGCTTCACTTCTTCTTAGTTTAGTGTTAACGAAGAAACGAGTTTCAAGACATTCCAAGCGAGTCTTGCTTCGTTCCAGTTTCTCTCGGAAATATAGTGGGGATTTTCCTTCAAAATTGACATAGTAAAAGGCGCAGCGTTTATTACATTTGCATAGGGATGTAGTAAAAGTTTAAGTAATTTAAATATTTTTAATTTGTTAATGTAATTGTTTTAGTCATCTTAATTATATAAAAATATTGAAATAATATTTGTTTATAGCAATATTAAATTAAAATTCATCAGGAATAAGTAAACAATAAAAATTATAAGCACTACAATACTATTTAAACTAAATTTAAATATAGTGGTACCCCGTTCAGTCTTGATCTATTTAAGTTTTCATAGGAGTAGTTGAAATAATGGAATTTTGTATGATAAGTTAAAAGCTTGTGTTTCTCTAATTACATTTAATTATACCTTAATTAAAAGTAGTTAGAGAAACGCACTTAGGTAAGAGAAAGATTTTATTTGAAATTTATGTATGAAATGGCTGTACGACTGTAAACAAGTCGTAAAATATATGTTGATAATATTCGTATTTACATTTATTATTTTGTGTATATATAAAGTAATTGAAATAATTTTTTTACATGTTGGTATTAAAACCACAATTCTGTCTGCAAATAATTGTCCTTTGTACTGTACGTTAATATAACAATGCTTTTTAAAGAGTTCCTAACAATGAAAACTATGTAAGAACCGCTTAAGAAGTTCGATTTGAGTCAGCAAGAATGTGTAGCATACCATATAACGTATAAATTATAATTAGGCCTGCTCGGGTGGATACCAAAACCTGCTGCTCATTCAGGTAATTTGCAGTTTTTTAAATTTTTGTACAAAATTTTCTTTTTTAGCTTCACATTGTATCCCAAGGCACAGTAGGCAGATGGAACCTGGGATGTTAGTCTGGCTATTCTGCACCCCACTTTCCAGTGAATACTTGAGGCATTGCTTGTGGAGTGGAAGAACTAACGGTCAGATTCGTTATCAGAGCGAAAATATGAAAATATTAAAGCTTCATTTTTCCGAGTGGGATCTAACCCATAAACGTCGCGTTTACAGTCACACGTTTATGCCCATGAGTCATAATTTTTTTCTTTATATTTTAATATATATAGTAAGGATAGTTCAAAATATATAGGATTTGTATTTTTTTTTGTTTCAGAGGAAAAGGGACCACCGGAGGACGGCGCTAACGGATACCTGCCGGCCAAAGTGCCCATCACCATTACAGCTAACCCGATGTAAGGAGAGGTAGAGAATATACCAAAACATTTTTACTAGTACATTTACTAAGCTTATATAAATATTTATATATGTTATTGGAATTTATTTACTGCAAGTAACGTAAACATACAAATTATTTTCGTTGAAAATTTAATATTAGTAGCATATTTACTAATTAAAACGTTCGTACTGAACATGTATCGAAATAATAATTATATTATGTTTGGTTTACATTACTTTCTATAATCGTAACTTTAACAAGGTCATATACGCCGCGCCACAAAGTATAAGGTAACAACTAGTCAATTTAATGATATTATTATTAATAATAATACTACATTATAATTCAGTAGCTTAAAGAAAATTTCACGCTACCAGTATATACCCCACATGGTAGCCTACCCTGTCATGTGCGGTATATAGCGTGAAGAGGGTACTTTTCCCAAGTTATAAGTATTAGTTTTCCTTAGCGTTAAGACACTAAGCGCCATTCCCACTTTTCGTATTTGAGGCATTGCGTGTTGAATGACGGAACTCAACACCGCGCTTTGCTAGTAAGTATATTAAAAAATATATACACAATATTATATTATAAAACAACGTTATTATCTCATCCAATCTTAATAAACATAGAGAATCTAACAATGTTCTTGGGACTTATATTTTTGTCCGATACCCGGTCTAAGTACTGATATACATTACGGCTACATACCTTCATTTATAACTTACACATGCGCGAAGGTGTGAGCCTTTGGCCTCTTTATGTATTGGATACATCTAATATTTATGGAGAAGTGTCTACAAATATCGTCTGTTCTAAGTAAGATTTTATTTTATTATTTGTAGCATGTAGAGGAGTATTCAAGTATTTCATATACTGTGAAATAACTTTACAAACTATATATTTTTATATTATGTGTATGTGATTTAATAGGGAATTAATGTTATTTGGCCACACATAATACATTTATTTTCTGAAATATGATATTCAATCCTGACTATTTAATCAAATTTAAGTTATTTTCTGTTATTATACATATTTTGCTCGATGATGGTTTTCTCTACTGTAGAGTCTATAGACTGTAGTACGTTGTATTTTAAACTTTATGCTGTAACCTTAAATACAAGCTAAATGTTTGCTTAAAAATATATAAAAATATTTTATTTCTCTGAATTGGATGTTTAATTTTGAAGTAATTTTTTTAAGTCAACATTTACTTCAATTCATATCAGTAAAGTTAACATTAAGTCAACATTAAACTCAAATCAGTAAACTTATACTCAGGACTGATTGAATATGAGGTATAAATGGTAATGCTTAGGAAATTTTAAAATCTTACCTCATAAATAGATTTCAAGTAGTTAAAATCGGCAGCGTTAATAGTACAAAGAGTCCAATTACCTGTGGAATTCCACAAGGCTTAATATTAGGACCTTTACTTTTTCTTGTGTACATAAATAATATTCATGAAATAGGTTTATATGGACACTTATCTTTATACACAGATGATACATGTCTGTTGACTTTGGGTCTTCTATACATAATATGTGATCTTAAAATATGGATGGTATTCCGTTTCCGGTATCATAATTGACAACATCTTTGTAAACATCTCCGTCACAAAACAAGTGAATAAAAAGCAAAAGTTGTGAAGTGCGTGTAAATAATCAAACGTCAACGTCCAACGTCAACTTCAGTCAGTCAGTGTTGCCAATTCAGAAAATATTTTTCTACTATACGTGCCAATTCACGTAGATAAATACGGAGGGTCAATTTCAAATGTTGTTTGACAAAATGAAAACAGAGATGTAAAATCAAAATGCTGAGTTGTAGGAGTCTATTACAACAAGTATTATGGCAAAGATGGAGAAAAAATTAGTGCCTTTAATGGAAGAAAACAAAAATTTGAAGCTAAAAGTAGAAAAATCGCAAAATTAAATAAAATACTTCAAGAGAGAAAAATAATATTTTGGTGTTCGGCATAGAAGAAAATGAATCATCTATTCCAGACCTTATTAAAAAATTGAAGAATAAGCTTAATACTGACCTCAACATCAGAATTGAAGATCATGAAGTAAACAAACCTTTTTCCGACAATCAACCGAAAAAGCATCAAGTTTGGTCTTTAATCAAGTCAAATAGCTCCAATGCTTTTGACAGTACACGCACTTTATTCAACTCCTTTCCTAGTACAGCGACTACAACAAAAATAGCAACTAAGAAGCGGCAAACGGAATCCACAACCAAACCAAGGAACAGCCAATAAAGTAACATTAAAAAACCAAACTCTCTCAAGCCGACTGGTCCGCGTGGGGTAAAGAGACCACAACCCTTTAACTACAAGGAACAAAAAACAAGAAAAAAGATTAGTCATCGCCGCCTTAAATGTACTTACCCTAAAATAAGAAGAATCTCTCACAGAACTAATATTTGCATTACAAAATATCAAATGGGATATAGTAGGTCTGAGCGAAGTGAGACGAAGGGAAAAAAATTATTGATCACCAAAACTACTTACTCTATCATATAGGTGAGACCCCAGGTCTTTATGGAGTTAAATTTACATACACATATTATAAAAACACACATGACACTATACGTAGAAGAATTAATTGGAGTCTCGGATCGCATCGCAATAATGAATCTAAAATTACCAGGTTACAAAGATAGTTGGTCCATTGTGCAAATATATCCCCCCACAGAAATGTAACTTAGACACAATAGATACATTTTACGTTGACTTGAACAAAGCTCATAAAAACACTCATAAATTATAATGGGAGACTATATTGGGACCATTTTGGAGAAAAGCGTCAAGATGAAGACACATTTATTGGACCGTTTAAACACAATAAGAAACCAAGAAGAAGAAACGGGGAAAAATTAACCAACTTTGCACAAAAAAATCACCTGGCCATCTTAAATACTATGTATAAGAAAAATAAGAAGAATATGTGGACATGGGCCTCGCCTGATGGCAAAACAAAAAATGGAATCGATTTCATGCTAACCAATAGAAGCAACTACTTTACTAACTTTTCAGTAATCAATAAATTTAATTTTAACACCAATCATAGGCTTATTAGAGCAAAACTAAAGGACAAGCAACTAAATCCCCCAGACCGAGATAAAATCTGATAAATATCCGAGATAAAATCTGATAAATATCACACAAGGGGAGGACAAAACACCAGGCCCAGACGGCATCAACAACGAAATATTTAGACAAAGTAAAGAAGTACTGATACCTATCATCATAAATATATTCAATGATATCATAAACAGACCATTCTACAACAATGGACACAGTTAAACATTATTCTGTTATATAAAAAAGGAGATAAAGATGAAATCGGGATTGGCATATATGTCTTATGTCCAATATTTACAAGATTTTCGCTAAAATGATTTTGAAACGGATAAGAAAGAGTACTAGATGATAACGAACCCATCGAACAACCGTTTATTCGATGGGTTCGTTTCGTTCGATGGGGATTTAGGAAAGAATATTCTGTTTTTGATCATATCCAAGTAGTGCGCCAAATTATCGAGAAGTACGACGAATAACAGCTCACATACTTCATTGATTTTATCGATTACAGCAAAGCATTCGTTTCTCTACAACACGAGAAAATATGGGAAGCACTGAAGGAACAGGGAATACAACACAAATACATCCGATTAATAAAAAACGTCTATGGCTATGGCCATGGCACAGCAAAAATCTAACTAGAAAAATCAAGTGCTCCAATTAAAGTAGAAAAAGGCCTCAGACAGGGAGACCCTCTGTCTCCAAAATTATTTTCAGCGGTACTAGAGTCAATATTCAGAAAACTCGATTGGAACCATTTCGGGATCAACGTGGATGGTGCAGCGTTGACACATCTGAGATTCGCTGAAGATGTTGTGCTGTTCGCCAAAACATCGGAAGACTTAAGTAGAATGATAAAGAGTTAGCAACTGAAAGCCAGAAGGTAGGGTTAAAACTAAACCCTAATAAAGCAAGAGTGATGACAAATGGAATCAAAAATAAGCCTACTGTTTGTCTACTGGCCAACAGATCTGCGAAAAATTACTAAGCAAGGAATTCTAGGTTAGAACATGTTTAAGTTTAGTTATTAAATTTGAGAAATGTAATTACAAGATCTGAATAAAGGGCTATATTATTATTATTATACATAAAATAATTACAAAAGCTCAAGAAGGACTAAATAAATTACATGATTGATTTCAATCTCCTTACAATTAATAGAACCACGATCCATTAAAAATAAA
Source organism: Eueides tales michaeli (assembly GCA_018249855.1). NCBI lineage: Eukaryota > Metazoa > Arthropoda > Insecta > Lepidoptera > Nymphalidae > Eueides > Eueides tales. The sequence goes on from DWMZ01004206.1 coordinate 10,106, forward strand.
TAATTTAATATTACAACAGAAAGGATTGCAGCTTAATCAGGAATGTTCAGTTTGATGATATACAAAATAATGTCTTCTCTAAAAGACTCACTTCAACGAATCGCCCAGTGCATACCATGTCGTTTACGTCATATTATTTATAATTCTTTTGAAAAATCTAAACTTCTTTATATAATAGAAATATGGAGAAACGCTGCGAAAACAAGACTAGCCAATATCCAAATTTTGCAAAACAAAATTATTAAGATACCTTTTCGTTACAACTTTTTAACTTAAAATTCGATTATATATAAAGAAACCAATTTAATGACCCTAAAACAAATATTAACTACATGTGCTTACTTGGTTAAAAAATATTAAGTAACTCGATCCATAATAGCTTTGTGAAACTAAAATGAACAACAAAATGTTCTTTGCGATCGTGAAAAAAATAATATTAGTTTATTCATCTTCCACTCCTGATGTCTGTCTGTTATATGACTACCCTCTTCTCTATTATACTTTACTACCTACCTTCGTTTTTTTATACATTTTCCAAAGCGTGTTCAGTAATAATACTACTATAAATGAATGATTTTCTATATTTGCAGTTATTGATTGCGGTTAATATATATTTTCATCTTTGCGACCACATTGCATAATAGAGATATTGCACAGCTATTTTACATAAATACAATTTGTATCACTCGTTGTATCGGAGTGACATTTCATTTAAAATTCATATTAACAATGCATGTACAAAGTGTGTACTGTGCTTGTATTGGGTTCTATTAACATTTAAAGGGAAGAGAACTTTTAATTGATCTTTTAGTAAGAGATCACACGATAACTTTTATATGCAAAAGTTATCCTCAAACTGGATAATTTATATATTAATGGTAACTAAAGTTACAAACATCGAAACATGTCTATCCTATCTAAATGTTCAAACTTTTAGATTTGTAAAGTTTGAACATTTAGATAGGATAGATAGGTTGCGGCACAAGCGTGTGGCTGTAACCGACAGGTTCTGGGTTCGATCCGCAGTCGAGGAAATGAAATATTAAATATTTTCAATTTAAATATTTAATGTTGCATTTCTTCGCTCTGGTAATAAGGCAAAGCGCGGCGTTGAGTTCCACCACTTAACATGCAATGCCTCAAATTTGGCGGAAAGTGGGCAACGGAAGTGGAACGGAGTGTCTTAACACTAGGTTCCCGGGTTCCCTCTGCCTACCCTGCCCTGTGCGGGATACAGCGTGAAACTAAAAAAAAAATACTCGTTAACAATTAAGCGTCTACGTGGAGAGATGAAACGTGTAGCAGATTTTAATTTCAACGTCTGACAATAAAATTAAAGAAACTGCGCCTGATGTAATATATATTTCACTTTTAGTGTAGAGAATAAAAAAGGCAGTGACTTTTTTCTCCACAAATCGCTTACATTAGAAATATGATAAATATAATATGCTAGTTTAGTTTATGTAGAAAGTAATACAAAAGCTCGTGTAAATCCTATTGAGCATATCTACGAGTATATGTGGCTGAAATAGAGCTTTTGAGACATTTTTTAGTTGTAAGAGACTATACATTTCAAATAATGTCATAACGTCATATATCGCTCCTTCAAAACAAAAGGGCCACAAGTCTAAAATACAATATTTTACAATGAGAGCCGTTTAAAGTTTCGAAAAGAGTTTTTTGTTATTTACTCTTACATTGTATATCGCACATATACGTGTTATATATATATATATATATATATATATATATATATATATATATATATATATATATATATATATATATATATATATATATATATATATATATATATATATATATATATATATATATATATATA
>DWMZ01004207.1:0-11947 GCA_018249855.1 Eueides tales michaeli
GCACAAGGCAGGGTAGGCAGAGGGAACCCGGGAACCTAGTGTCAAGACACTCCGTTCCACTCCCGTTCTCCACTTTCCGCCGATTTTGATGCATTGCGTTTTGAGTGGCGGAACTCAACGCCGCGCTCTGCCTTATTACCAGTAGTAACTTTAAGTATTCCTTCGAATTTAGCAGGCTAGGTAGAACATAGTGGTAAGTCACTCTGTTTCCTTTTTTCTATCTAATTTTAATCATAATGATATTGACAATACTTTAATGACAAACATCTTTTATTAAAAAAGGTCTGTCATGACGTTGAGGCACAAGCGTGCGACTGTATAAGCGATAGGTTAGTACACGGTAATGGTAGGTAAGGACACGATAGGTTATAGTTTCAATCCTCAGTCAAGGAAATCAAGCATTTAATATTTTCTTTTCTTCGTTCTGGAAGGCAGAGCGCGGCGTTGAGTTCTGCCACACCACACCACGAGTCCAGTCTTTGGCTCAGGGATATTATTATATTATATATTCTGAAAAAGGTTGAGTTGAGTACCTCTCAACACGTAACACCTTAAGGATTCACCGGAACGTGACGAACGTAGTCTTAATAGGATAGGAGTCTTAATAGGATAGGTACACTAGGTTCCCAGGGTCCCTCAGCCCTCCTATACATGGGATATAGATTAAAAAATCCACAAAATTTTAGACAACTTCAAACTTACTAAACTTGTGTCACATTGTGAGGTCATAACAATGTGGGTCATGACCGTGACCAGCCGCAATAAGACGCCATATTTACGTTTATTTACTCTGTCGGCCGTCTCTTATTTGTTTGTCATAGATAATATTTACCTTTTTATAATAGGATAACTAATATTTACTGTTTAACACAAAGACTTTTGTATGGTGAGACAAAAGGCGGAGTTTAATTACGTCACTTAATAGACTAAAATTATACATTATTGCCATTTCAGAAAATTAAAGAAAAGGAAAAATATTAAAACCAAAATATCAACCCTTGAACCAAAGTCTCCTGGCGGAGTTTTTCTCGTAAACTAATCAGTTCATTCATTCGGAAGTTTTGGTGTCACATACAGACAGACAGATAATAATTGTAATGTAAAGTTAAGAATTATTATAACATCGTCACAAACCTTTTTGGTGTCTTAGACGTTATATATATTGTATTTTTGTACCGATTATTAATTGATAATAAATAATAATAAAAAAAAGATAAAACTTTAATACCCTTTTTTTTACAACGAAGGTTAAGGAGTGCAGAAGTGTAAGTATTATTGATAATTTTCTTTATCGTGCATACTTATAATACGGTAAAAAAATCTCAGTGTTCAGACACTCCGTTACTCACCCCCTAAATTCAGATTTGCTCATTAAGTAAGAGGCAACATCGCTTGTTGTCTAGTTACCAAAGAAATAAAAATAGTTTTTTGCCTCAAACAGGAGTTGTACCCACAACCGTGACGTTCACAGTCAAACTCCATACCAATAAGCCACAATGACCTTAAATAATTTTATTCTATATTTAATACACACAAATATTTCTAACTTGAAAGGATTCTATAATCATGCGACAATACTTGTATAGCTTCTCTAACGCGCTCGATTTCTAGGTACTTCGTGTAAGGCGAATCCCCTCAAGCAGGTCAGGTTTCACATTTTGAAAGGGAAGTATAGGTTGGAACTGCATTACATATTATACTGTAATTAGTTTACGAGAAATATGGACAAATATACAGAAGTAAATGTAGTAAGCGTGCTTGGAAGCCGATATAGATCGTAATATTATAGATTTTCCCCAATATATTAGTGATTAGTGTATAAGTGATTTTGGGGAAATTGTTTATTTTTTCACTTCTTCGTTCACAGCTTTCACGCTGTATCATGCATATAACAGAGAAAGCAGAGTGAATCTTGTGTTAAGTCTAAATTTTTAGAGATATTATGTCACTGGATTGCGGAAGTTAACTCCGCGCTATATCCACGAACTTTGGCAGAGCGAGGAAATAATAATATTTGATGCCTTCCGGGGCTTTTAATCAAACGAAACAATAAAAGAAATCATTTCGTTCTTTTTACAGTTTTTTCTTTAAAAAAGGTTAATCCACAGTAAGTTAGTTTTAACGTAGCAGGATTTTACAGTATGGACGGTTTCTAAGAGGCGCAGTTTCAAAACCCGCTACCTCAAATATGATATACGTTTTCTAAATAACCATAGCTCATCTCGTTTCTTTATTTATTTACAAAGACGCAATAAATGATGATGGCAATGACAGTATATGCAAATCAATATCAATACGTGACCAATTACAATCTGTTATATATGCAGTGCATATTAAGGATAATTGACTAGCTGTATTGTGCAACTACGCAGTATTATTACTATTATTACTTCAGTTTTATGCTTTATCTGAGGGAACATGGGAACCTATACTAAATTTGAAAACTTTTTTTATACATTTTTAAATTTAGTATTTTTCTTTCTTAAGTGTGGAATAACACTTTAAAAATAACTTGGACAATTCGTTTCCATGAAGATTTCAGAAGGTCATTTGCTCCCCACTATCTTTCAAATTTTGTTGAGTGAAAATATGAAATATTTTATATTCTCAAGTGGGTATATATATATATATATATATATATATATATATATATATATATATATATATATATATATATATATATATATATATATATATATATATATATATATATATATATATATATATATATATATATATATAAGGTGTTTTGAAATGAATGATGAACAACAGTAAGAGAATTTGAAGCTAGAGTTGGCAAGTGTCCAAAATTGACAACAATTTAACTTCACAATGTAATTGTCAAAGACAGTTGTCATAAAGTACGTATTCATTTAATTTTGTTTTTATGTACGTGTACATTTATTACTTACTTTATTTACTTTGTTTTAGTGTGTTCAAGCTATGTCCCGCACATGGTATAGTCGGCAGAGGAGAGCATCTAGTGAAAATTGCCTATACATCGCCCAGTTTTGGAAGCATTGAATTCTATAGGGCAGAACGCCGCACTTTGTCAACGCTGCGCTTTGTCTTGTACTAAGTTACAATCGTACACACAAGTATAACTCCACTGCTTTGTTATTACTTCTCAGCTTCACGCTGTATCCCGCACATAGCAGTGTAGGCAGAGGGAACTTGAGAACCTAGTGTTAAGACACTCCGTTCCACTTTCCCCACTTTCCGCTGAATTTGAGGCATATCGTGTTGAGTGGCGGAACTCAACGCCGAGCTTTTGCCTTCTTACCATTGCGAAGAATACTATTAGTCCCATATAAAAAAACAAATATTAGTTATTTCGTGATTAGCTTCACGCTGTATCCCGCACATGGCATAAGCAGAGGCAACTTGGAAACCAAGTGTCAAGACACTCCATACCGTTTCTCTCTCTCCACCGAATTTAAGAAATTGCGTGTTGTTAATTGTTATCACAGCGAAAAAATGTAACCTTAAATATTTAATTTAAAAATATTAAACATTTCACTTTCTAGAGTGGTGATCCCACAACCTGTCGTTTACGGACACGCTTGTGCCCCTGCGCCACGACATACCTCAACTATAAGGATTACAGAATTCCGTATTTAACTAAACACGCGCCATATTAATGAAACAACATCTCCAGATCGTATTCAACTGCATAGTTCACGTGACATAATTACATATGTAATTGTACCCACGCCACGTCTGCCTCTAATAGTGTCTAATAGTTGTAGGATTCGACAAAATGAGATTCTCAGTCACACTAACGTAGCGTTGTACGTCTCTAATGGTTTGTTCTAAGGTTAAATATTAATTTAATTTGAACGCTAAAGCGTGTGACTGCAAAGGCGATAGTTTGTGAGTTCAATACTCACTTGATAAATTGAACTATAGCCTTTCTCGATAATTAAAAAAAATATATAAAATATTCAATCACATAGTTCCTGAGATTAATGGTTTCAACCAAACACACATCTGTCATATAAACAATGTAAGACAAGAAATATTTAGTTCTAAGACACTCTTTTCTCCGCCCGGATTCTACATACTGCATGATAAGTGGTGAAACACTTTCTCTTAACAGGGAAATTAGAATAACCACTTTATCCTATATACCTAATACTATATGTTAATTGTAGGATTCAACGAAATGAGATTCTCAGTCTTACTGACGTAGCGTCGTACACCTCTAATGGTTTGTTCAAAGGTTAAATACAAATTCAATTTGAACGCTAGACGCAACGGCTGAAAGATGTGACTGTAAATGCGACGGGTTGCGGGTTCGATATCCATTTAAGGAATTAATGTTTTTACTATTTTAAAATTGAATATTTAATGTTTTCATTTCTTCGCCCTGGTAACACGCAATGCCTCAAATTTGGCGGAGAGTGGGGATCGGAATAGAGTGTCTTAATATTACGTTCCCAAGTTCTCTCTGCCTACTTTGCTAGCGGGATACAGCGTGAAGCTATTTTGAAAGTTATTAGGCAAAATAATGTAGTTTAAATATATTTATGACACTTTCTAAGCACTTTAAGAGTGAGAGTGAGGCTCTAGGAACAGTTACATCGCAATTTTTAATGTGATATAGTATAGCTTACAGCTTAATACTAAATTTAAAATACTAAATTTAAAAACGTATAAAAATTTGGACGAAGCAGGATTTGAACCTGCGCCTCTTGAAAACCGTTCAAGCGCTCTGACCACTAAGCCATCCGTCCTCACCAAGCTCCGTCGAAATTTTTATACAACTTATTTATGTTGTTAGCATCTCTGTAGGGAGATTTTTACAAATTTCAGCTACCCAAAGATAATTAGAATTATCATTTGGCAAGAGAGAATGCTATTTATTAAATATTTTTACTATTTTTAAAGTGTTATTCCACACTTAGGCTTAGCTTACAGCTTATTTCGTTATTAAAAAACCAATATTTATTTTTCAATTCCATCCCGAGATTAACGGTTTCCACCAAACAAATCCGATACATAAAAAATGCGATATATAAATAAATTAAGCCAAGGAAACCTTAGTTCTAAGGCCCTCAGCTTCCGCCCGATTTTGACACATCGCATATTAAGTGGTGAAACTCTACACATTTTATCTTGCCGGGGAAATGAAAATATATCTGTACATTAGTAGAGATATCTATTTCAATTTCTCTCTCTCTCTCTCACACACCTCCTTAATACTGGTTTATATAAATATATTTAACACACCGTAAGCCCAAAACTATTTCACACTCAAATTATATCAGTATAAGTGTCACTATTTAAGATGCTTGTAATTGAAATAGACATTCTCCTAAATAAATTAAATCCATCTTTGGATTTCCCATTTGTTTGCCAAATTCCCTACAGTATGTATATATTCATAGTAAATTGTAGCTGATGTCTCTCATAGTTTCGATTCTCACTTGAGGCAATGAAATATTAAATATTTTTATTTCTTTATATGAATAGAACGGAGTGTTTTAACACTAGCTTCTCGAGTTACCTTTGCTTATACTTCTCTGTGCGGGATATAGGGTAAAGCTGAAAAAGTTAAATTAAGATTGACAGACAAACAATCGGTATTTTCGCGCTGAAAAACTAATCTTGAGGCCTGTCGTGGCGCAGCGACAAAAGCGTGTGACTGTAACCAACAGGTTGTGGGTTCGATCCCCACTCGAGGAAAATGAAATATTTAATATTTTCAACTTAAACATTTAATGTTTTATTTCTTCGCTCTATTATTAAGGCAAAGCGCGGCGTTGAGTTCCGCCACTCAACACGCAATGCCTCAAATTCGGCGGAAAGTGGGGAACGAAAGTGGAACGGAGTATCTTAACACTAGGTTCCCAAGTTCCCTCTGCCTAAAAAAAAAACTAATCCTTAGTTGTGAATTCAATTACCGTTCAAATTAAATCTTGTATATTTAACTTCCAAAGCAGTACTTATAGCCCGTACTTTTCATTAAATTAAGATGTGTATTTTAATAATGAAAAGTTAAGCGGCGTTAAGTTCCGCCGCCTAGATTATCTTCTCTCTCTCTCTCTCTCTCTTCTTAAGCTTATTCTTTGACATCTCTATAACATAGCCCTAGAGCAAACAAACCACGATATCTGGTCAGACTATGTTGAAAAATAATGACATGACTTATATTTAAGCCAACTACAAATTGCACCTTTATTAATTTTAAAGAAATAATCCACACTTAGGAAAAAAGGTTCTGATTTAGAAAACGTGTAAAAAATTGAATGTATCGAGATTTGAACCCGCGCCTCTTGGACTGTTTTGAAATGAGGTGTACAGACCAGGTATAGAAAAGAAAAAGATATATATAGAAAAGAAAAATACTTGAACCTGTGCCTCTTGGAGGGTTTCCAAGAGGCGCAGGTTCAAATCCCGCTACGTTTAAACTTTGGTATGTGTATCTAAATAAAGAAATAAACACAAATGATACCTTATTTAACTGACGTTATATATAGTTTTTATATATATTTTTTACACTCACTACAATTAAAGTTGAATACTGATTGAAATCAAGCCTTGGATTCAAAGTTTATTATACACAGTCATATCTTACGGATCACATTTGAATTGCATATTAACAAACAATATTCATTATTTTACTACATTATTGTATGCTTGTATCAGATTGCTACATTGCTTGAAGTAAAAAATTAAATAATTTTTCTAGTTATTTTTAGTAAACATTTAATGTAACGGGACTCGAACCCGTACCTCTTGGGAAGGCCGTCCAGGAAAGGACCGTCTCCAGGAAGTATTTTTTATGTTTATTGAATAATAACATATTACAAAACTTTACCAAGAATATTTATATATAAAGACGATATATCTTGCATACAACAAGTTAGGCAGAGGAAACTTGGAAAAGTAGTGTTAAGACACTCCGTTTCATTCCCCACGGAACTCCACGCCACGCTTTACCTTGTTACTAGAGGTGTATTTTTTTTTTATGGAAAAAACATGGCAAACGAGCGTATGGATCACCTGATGGTAAGTGATCAGCGCCACCCACGATCCCGTGTAACATCGAAGAAGCTACAGGAGCGTTGCCCGCTTTTAGGGTGGATGGGCACCGGAGTGAAAGGAAAACATTAAATATTTAATTTCCTCAAGTGAGGATCGAAGTAACAACCCGCAGCATTTACAGTCGCGCGCTTGTACCCCGGTAGTTGCACCGGGGTACAAGCGTGCGACTGTACAGACTGACAGGTCCCTAAAAAGTATATTTTTTGTGATCAAGTATTAAGAATAGTAATGTATGCAGTGCTGTGTTATACTTGAAACTTGACAATGTATGATAATATTTGATAAAACATATACTGTGAATGATGCTTCCCTCAGATTCTTTAAAGCAATCACGCTAAAGTATTTACTATTGGTAAATGAAATGGTAAATATGTTTATTTTAGCTCGCTGTATCCCGCTACTTAACACGCAATTTCTCATATATGTGGGGAACGCGTGCAGAACCTCCACTCATTGCTTAATCCGCAATACGGGAAACAGCGTGAAATTGCTTTTTTAATCAGATGAACAGACAGAATGTTTTAAAATTGAATTGACATAATTTAAAAGCTTTAACCTTGGCACGAGTGGTAATAAGCAAACAAATGAATCCGGAAGTTGCATTCAGAAACACAATGGCACATTAAAAATGGTTGACAATTTCGCACGCGACATAATATAAGGGTATAATAATAGTATAATTGTTTCATTTTTACCGAATATTTTTAAATAATGGCCCGTCGTGGCGCAGGGGAACAAGTGTGTGACTGTAAACGCCACAGGTTTTGAGTTTCATCGCCACTTGAGTTTTTTTTTAAATTTTCATTTCTTCGCTCTGGCAAAGTGCGTTAAATTCCCCAGAAAGTGGGGAACTAAACAGAGTGTCTTAACAGTATTTTCCTAAGTTACTGTCATGTGCAGGATACAGCATGAACCCTATCAAAATATAAAAGATATTTATTATATAAATATAGCCTTTTAAATAAATCATAAATGAATGTACTCCCTGTTTTGGTCCATTCTGGTCTAATGTAACATTGTTATACGTTCATTTTGAATGAAGAGAACTAAATAAATTTAGGTCTCACCAAAAAAAGGACGACGATGGTATTACCAAAAAAATATCAGAGAGACAAAAGCCTTGCACACTTCTCAGTCAATATATGTGACTTGGCCATTAATTAAGTTAAGGGGGTCCAAAAAATTTGAAGCTTTCGAAATAAACGTAGGTAACGCCACGCACTGTATTTATTTCGTTTTGGCAGCACCACTATTTTATATTATTTAATATTTTTAATCTAAATATTTAATGTTTCATTTCTTCGCTCTTGTAATAAGGCAAAAGCGCGACGTTGAGTTCCGCCACTCAACACGCAATGCCAAAAAAAGTGGGGAATGGAAGTGGAACGGAGTGTCTTTACACTAGGTTCCCGGGTTTCCTCTGCTTACCCAACATATATATATATATATATATATATATATATATATATATATATATATATATATATATATATATATATATATATATATATATATATATATATATATATATATCATTCCACTGCGCCACTATGATTTTAATATAATATTAAATATACAAATAACATATTCATAGTAAAACATATTGAAATTTAAATGAGAATTCTCTGTAAACGTTGTTTGGAAAATACATTCGTACCGAACACGTTATAAACAGCAATTCTCAGTATTAAAATATTGAGGTACGCTATTATTAAGCATATTTCGCTGAGACTAATTGAAATTACAGATTCAGTTTATTAAATTGATATAATATTTGTGATAGTTGAAAATACTAAAACACGTAGTCTGTGTAATAGAAGTATGCGTGAAAAATACATACTTTTTTTCACCTTCACGCTGTATCCCGTATACGACAAAGGGAATTTGGAAACCTAGTTGAGTTAAAGTTAACATTGCGCTGAATCTGAGAAATTGCGTGTTAAGTTTCGGAACTCAACTCCGCGCTTTGCCTTGACGACTTGGCCGGAGCCAAGAAATGAAAATATGAAATATTTTCATTCCCTCGAGTGGGGATCGAACTCACCACCTTGTGCCCCTGCATCACTATCTTTTAAGTATGTATGTAAAGTTTGACCAGTATATCTGCTTGTGTCGAAAATCGGTCCAGAGTTTAAGAGCTACTAACCCTTTTCAAAAACGAGATAGTGATTTTTTTGGGTGAGAGATCACTTAGCATTATTACTTTTATTTGCTTCTACTACTTATCATATATAAATGTAAAATAGAAATTTGATTTATTCTAAGAAAATATTTTCAATAAGGCCATTGTGGCACAGTGGCATAGAGTCTGCCTAAAATAATGAGTTTGATTGCTATTCTGAGTAATGAATAACTTGTATGTAGAGTAGAAAGTGGATACCTGAGTGTCTTAACACTTTATGTACATACATAATTAAATAGCTTCAAAAAGTCATGTACTTAATAATATCTTTGATTTTCGCGATTGTTACACATTTTAAATGAAACACTTTTAAACGCATTAATCGCGTATATTGACTTTTACACATTTTTGGAAACCCGACGTTTCGAACACTTTACAGTAGTCCGTGTTCACGGACTACTGTAGGCAGAGGGAATTTGACAACTTAGTGCTAAGTCACTCCGTTCTACTTCCGTTCACCACTTTCCGCTGAATTTGAGGCATGTTGAGTGGCGGAACTCAACGCCGCGTTTTTGACAGCAAGCAAATTGCTTTTTAAAAAAAGAAGGTATTATAAGTTTCTTATCCAAAATGTTTTAATGACCCATTATAATTAGGAAGAAATATTATATAGCTTTTTTTTTATTGTATTAACGTTTATTAGTTATTTAAAAGGGCATTGTGACACCACTACGTTGATAGTGATTTGTCTCTTCTGAAAAGATACAGCATTGAGTTCAACCACTCAACACGCACTCATTTTGCATTACATGAAAATTGTATTTTGCCAATCTATTTCCTCTTTATAACAGGCAATTTTTTAGCATAAAATATTATAAAATATCAAATAAATATAATCAAAAACATTTATTATTAGTTAATATAAAATAAATATTTCACAATGATTACAGAATAATATTAAATAAAATAATTTGATTAAAAGTTGAGTTTCTTTCGCCGGTTCTTCTCAGGTCTGAGACAGTAACTTTAGTGAACCGGTGGTAAAATGTTTGACGTTCCAAAAATGAAGCTTGTAACTTCATTTGAATAAAAATATCTGAATTTGAATATTTTATAGTAAGATTATTTTATGTTTACATGTTGTGGCTTCAATTCCCACTCCAGAAAATTAAGTATATAGTATTTTCGTTTCTTCAATCTGGTGTAAAAGCAAAGCACAGTGTTGAATTCCGCCACTTTACAGGCAATGCCTCAAATTCAGCAGAAAATAGGCAACAGAATAGAGTATATTAACACTCCCAAGCTCCCTCTATACATATGGCAAGGATATGCGATGCGAAACTAATTCCATAGAAGCCATGTATACATTAAATTCACAATCCAGATTTAACTAAACTATAAACAATATTTAAATATATACCTTTACCTAATTTACATATTCATCTTATTACAGTTTACTGTTTACACAAACTGTTCTGATTTCCATTAGGGCGTTGAACTTTGGTATTTTGCGGATCTAAAATTCTATTGATTAGTTTAATATATTGTATCATATAAAATAACTGTATTTTTACTGTCTGTGAGGCGATTTATGCCTCATAATTTTTAATGATATATTTAATTATGTTTCCTAGAAACATAAGTGAACAAAATAATAAGGATTTTATATACACAGAAAATGATTCTAAATTGTTTTACTTTTAAAGGTAAAAAATGAAACATTTAAATAAACTCATATTTTTCTTTAAGCAAACCTTCTACACAATATATTGTAGAGAAAAGAAAACGACCGGTAAGAGGATATTATAAGATATATTTCATCTATTTTTTAATATTTGTACACATTGCATTCATACTGCGTGTAGTGTATAAGTACTACGTTTTTCACTTTAAATCCGCATTTGAGACGTAACGCGATAAACAACGGAACTTAACACCGCCCCCTAACTTTGAAATATTCAAATAATGAATAAATTTCTATAAAATTTAAACCAGGATATAGCGCCTTCAATGAACCTATACATTTTTCAAACCACATTATTTGGCATGAACGTGATCAGTGAAAGAAACGCTATCACGCGTGTAGGACATTAATGATGCAACTGTAGCTCACTCGGAAATACTCGTAGTGAGACACGCACCGCATTAGACCGAGTGAAACACTTTCTTCGAATCGGCTTAAGTAAAAGTGTACGATTCATTGACATTTACAAGAATTAATTAATAAATGAATTTGTGTAGTTTTTTTTTTTAATTTAATTTAATAGGTGATTAATTGTTTGACATTCAAGAAATTAAGCTTGTTACTTGTTATTTTGAATAAAATATTTCAATTTGAATATTTTAATTTATTTTCAAAGATTTAATTAAATTTCCAATTTAAATTCTTGTATAAAACCCTGCAAAACACTATGAATCGTTATAAAACAAAATCAGATATTTTTTTTATTTTTTTTTTAGCTTCACGCAGTATCCCGCACGAGGCAGGGTAGGCAGAGAGAACCCGGGAACCTAGTATTATGACATTCCGTTCCCCACTTTCCGCCGAATTTGAGGCATTGCGTGTTGAGTGGCGGAACTCAACCGCGCGCCTTACCTTAGAACTAGAGCGAAGAAATGAAACATTTCATTTCCTCGACTGGGGATCGAACCCAGAACCTATCTATATAGTACACGCTTATATATATATGTATATATGTATATATATATATATATATATATATATATATATATATATATATATATATATATATATATATATATTTCATTATTATT
>DWMZ01004208.1:0-11947 GCA_018249855.1 Eueides tales michaeli
TATTGCTGTACAAAGAGAGTAAAATATTTCGATAAATTTATATGATAAAATTTTGCGAGTAAATCATAGACATAAAGCATTATAGCTTAACTAGGGAGCTCCGTCCCCTGCTCGCTTCGCTCGCCAATTCCCCCCCCTCGCCCCTTAAACGAAAAAACATCAATAAAAAATAAAATATAACGATCAGCTTCTTAATTCTACACCTTTATCAAAAGCAAAATAAAATCAATTTACATCTTGATCCAAATTCATAAAGAATCATAACATTTTTTTTTTTCATATATTTTTTTCATATTATAGGCACTCACGCGAGTGCCTCACAATGCACGATATTCTCGATCACCTTTTCTTCTAGCTTGCACTCGATCAACCAATATCAATTTTCTACGTCAACAACTATTATACAAAAAAATCGTACAGAACAAAAAAATATTTTATAGAATAGACAGAAATCTTTGGTAATATAATAAAGTGAAGCAAAGTTTGTTTGTTTAATTTGTATGAATTTGTATGAAAGCTATAAAAAATGTGACCGATTTTTGTTTGACATGCATATTGACACGAGTGAAAGTTATTCTATCATGAAGAAAATTACATATAGATAAGCTTATAGCATGTACTTACTCTCTCAAATTAAAGTAATTCGACGTTCTGTTTGAGATTTTGATTTCGTGATGCGCCAGCCTTGTGCCAATATCTCTAAGCTCTACCTCTTGATATCGCTGTGCCGAAATATAAAAGCGCTATTGAAGTTTCGTTAAATAATTTCGTATAATCTGACTGTAGTAAGCTGGCGAAGCTTTTTATCGATCGGGAACCTCGGAACTTGGCGATAAGACACCCCGTTCTGTTCCTTACTTTCTGTTGAATTTGGGCTTTGCGTGTTGAGTGGCGGAATCCTACGCCGCGCTTTGTCTTTTTGCTAAAGCGAAGAAATGAAGACATTAAATATTTAATTTAAAAATACCTGTTAAATATTTTTCTGCATGTGGAGGTTGACCCCACATCCTGTGGTGTTTACAGTCGCAGCACGCTTGCATCCCTGCGCCACGACAAGTCTCGGTTACCTACTATAGTAGGGAAATCATGATAATCATTCCCACGAGTGGAAATCGAACCCATACTTAACTCATCTATAGTCAGACATTGTCCTACTACGCCGCCATGGCTACACTTCCACTTAGTAATTATATTTCAATCAATTGTTTGTAACCAATATATGTATTGGTTCTAACCGATGTCCTCAATCTCGAGTACTGCGTTGAGATATTTAAACCGACGATCTGTGTCTTGAGTAACTGAGTTACTGTCAATTAATGGTTTCATCCTCTATTGCTTTATTATACGTGCCACTTACGCCTGTTACATATTAAACGATATCCTCATAGCATGGAAGAAGCCTTATCTTTGAACGATTAAGGTAAACAGCAATATGAATATTACTAGTTGCGTAATATTATATTAAATCGATATATTATTTTTAAAAAAATGTTATTTAATATTTGTAAATTTATTAAATCCTATGTAATGTGTATTTGCTTCCTGTGAATTAATAAAAAAACTTTAGCACATTTACGTAGAATTTATCCTATTTATTTCTATGCCATTCCAAAATATGCTTATCAGTTTTAAACCGGCAAAGTATCCTGGAGGGTCGGATCGTATGAAATGTGTACTATTTTACGCTACATTCGGTTGAACATTCACCCATACGGCTCATAACATAAATGTTACACTACTTGTTTGAATCTATAAGAATTTTGTACTTTCGTTGTAGGAATATTATAGGATAGAACACGTATTGAATAAAAAGTATTTGTAGTTTTGTCATGAATTAAATTTGTGTATATATAAGAAGTTGTCGTGGTGCAGAAGGGCTTATCTGACTGTCATCGTATTTCTGTTTGTTTGTTGGGTATATTTGGAAATGTTCAAATTTTTAAAATAGATGCTTCTTTAGTTCATTTAATTATCTACGTTTAATTTGATTTGTTTGTGTTTTTAAAACATAAACTCGTTCAAACAACATTCCAAGATTTAAAAGAAGAAGAACGGAACCCTTACAGCATCTCTTCGTTATTCGTTTATCAGGTTAATTCATTTTGAGATCGCGTGGTAGATATCAAAGTGAAATAATTACGAAATAATCAGGTCTACGGTTCCATGGAGCACTGAAAAAAGTGAAGCTTCCAAGTCAACGCAATCAAAAGATATTTTTTGCTTTATTTTGTATGAAATTTGTTGCGTAATCAAAACCGATAGGGTATTTTCAGAGAACCTATAGTTAAGAAATTTGGCACGAGCTTAGAACTTACAACTTAAATAAAGAAAAACATCGAAATAAAACATTATAAATATTTCATTGAACAAAGCATTGCAAGGTTATAATCGTAGTTTTTTTCTTACAAAATGAATGCTACATTTAAACAAATATTAGACAATTTTATTCGCTGCATAATTAAAACCTTGGGTGTTTCCCGTAAACCTACAGCTATAAAAATAAACAAGCTTCACCCTTTTGAATTATATGTGTTAATATTTCATATTTTTTTTAATTGTATTTTTGGGATTCCATTGCGAGAAATTTTTACACATCATTGGGACATCCGAATTGTTATGATGCGAGACCCCTACAAGGCACGCCATTGAAAAGACATATTTATATTTGAAATCACAGACAGATATTCTAGTTTTATTTATATTTATATTGTATAGTCTATACAATAATTGTAAATAACTATTAAAAAAGTCATAGTTGTTTTCTCTAAATACCCTGTTGGGTAGCGTTCATACATCTCCATCCGAGAATATTAAATGAAATAAAGTAATGCAAATACCTTACCCCTTGAACATATCCCACATCTGCGGGTTGCACAAAGTGAACATTTTCGAATGCCTAATATGTAAATATAAGAGAGACGAAGAAGTCCTTAAATATCTTTAAATACTTTCTCAAATTCCGGTAAGAAAAAGCATTATTTTACTTGCGAAAAGGTAATAAAATGGCGTCATATTCATGGAATACTTTTATTACCTGAGGGAAAGTGCACAAAATGTCAAAAATAGTATAATAATTACGTTAGACCTGTTAAAATTGCCAATTCCAAAAAGTACTAATTCTCCGTTATTTATTGATCGGAGCCGATAAAACAATTTATATTCAGTATAAATACAGATCCAACGAGTAAAGCAATAAGGATAAGTATTTGTAATATAAAAGAAATGCATGTCACGTTTACCGTTTACTATGTGTATTATTAATGATGACACATTATGTCACGGAAAAATAAAATAATTCTAAAAGTAATTGGTCTTTGTAATGTCTGCGTACAATTTATATACAATGTTATTCTTAACAGTTTGGTGTGTTAGATGTCGCCATCTTATATGAATTGTCTTAAAAATAGCTGTTCAGTCTACTCTTTATATTATATAATGTTCATTTTAAGAATTTCAACATACGTGTATGTTGGTATTCGTTGAGCGTGGTAAAAAATGTGCATATCTTTAATGTATGACAGGGTTTACATTATTATTCCAATCATTCGTTTCCAATTTCAAAGTTCAAGAATATTAAGACATTTGGCACCGTTGCGTGAATATTTATCGTTGAGAATATCAATATGTCTTGTTGATGAAAATAAGTGATTTCAAATGCTATGCAGTAATAACTATATTTATAGTATATAAATTATTTTGGTTTGTATATTTTATTTTCGTTACCAAATACACAATCACTCTTAATAGATTAAGCATGGACAACTCAATTAATTATCTTTAGTTATTTCCTACTGACCACATAAAACGTGACAGATGAGTAAACAAATATAAATATAAGCAGGTTGATTGATACTCGTACCTACGTGTATTTGCTACGATCTTGCATACTAAAAGCTACTTTTATATTAATTAATTGACCTTAACAGCAACATAATAATACAATTAGCAAAACAAAGCTTTTTATATGTGTTATTATTTCATATTTTTTTTTAAAATCAATTTAGGAGCTTTTTTTGTAAGCATCATTTGGGTTTATTCGAGACCCCTTCAAGGCACGCACACTGAAAAATACATTTATATTTGAAACCACAGACTGATATTACTTATACGAGTATGTATATTGTAAAGACTAATTGTAAATAACTATTAAAAACTTTTGTTGTTGTCGTTTATTTCATTCTTTTCGCTGCCAAATACACAATCACTCTTAACGGATTAAGCATGGAGAACTGAATAGTATGATTATCTTTAGTTATTTCCTACCGACCCCATAAAACGTGACAGATGAGTAAACAAATATAAATAGGTTGAAATACTTTTATATTAATTATTTGACTTAATAGCAATCATAGTAATACAATTAAATAAACAAAGCCTTTTAGTTTTCCTTATACTTGTTTTGAGCACTTATAGTTGCATCTTTGTACATTACTATTACATTGATATATAACTCTCGAATTCTCCGCTCAACTTCGTTGACTGTTTACAATCTATTATTAACGACGAGACGTTAGAAACAGTTAGAAGCTCTTACGGTTCCGATAATTAGTTCAACTACAAGGTTACGGCTAATGCATGGATTTCGTTGATCAAATGGTAATTGCTTGTAGGAAATAGAGGGTGGACTAGACCCTGGTCCTAATATTTACTATGGGACAGCGCCGCTGATATAAATATTTATACTGCAAAAAAGAGCCGTAAGCCGTAAGATCTATTTATAATCTTAAAGCTCGAGATTCTCTGCGAGATGTTTTTGTTTGTCCGGCAACATATTCATTGCTTTAAGAAAAACGGTGACAGACACACGATTGGGACGTCAAACAAGGACAAACTTGTGACGCCTAGTTATCGCCTCCGAAAAGTAAATAAATCATTTATGTAAATGTTATGGAAAAGTTTAAAGTAAATGTTAAAGCAATGTTAGTTAAGAAAGCGTACTACACTGTCCAAGAATGTTCGAATGATAAAAATGCATTTCATCAAGGTAATTTGAATTTCATGCAGGATAGCCACTGTACTAAACCATAAAATTGTAAAAATATTGAAAAGAGCAACTGTTGAGTTTCTTGCCGGCTCTTCTCAGCAGAACCGCATTCCGAGCCGGTGGTAGCTTTGTTTGTGACGATTCAAAAGTATTTGCGAAAGTCTATTTGAATAAGGAATATTTTGAATTTGAATTTGAATTTGAATATTCCTAAAAAAGAAACATAATTAGATATAACTACTGTATGATTCTTCGAATAATATATATTTTTGAAAATATATACTATTTTACATTTATATCATGTCATATCATAGAAATATAGTTTTCTCATAAAACTATGAAAAATGAAATAAAATATTTTAATAATTTATTCCTATTATGAGACTTTCGCTTTTATCAATTATGAAATGCCGACGCTGAAATTCATTCATGACCTAATTTTATTTAACATGAAATAATTTTTCGAAACATTTTGAAAAACATTATCATCCTCATATATTATTATTACTTAATTAAAACGAGTAGGTACTAAGTGGGTTTGCAAATTAGGGACTTTTCAGAGTCATGTTTGCTTATTTGTAAACAGTTTAATTGTTATTAATATTTCCAATAATATCTGTGATTTTCTATATTTGATTTTCATCACTCATACGTATATGTAAGATGAGTAAAAGATAAAGGTAAATACATAATATAGTCTGTGTCACGTGTTTCCATGTTCAATATCGCCTAGGTGTGTGTATTGGGGCCCTAGTGAGAACATCTCGTCAGCTGTTGTCACCAGATGCAGTCGTTAAGGCGCGCTACATCTTTTCATTTGGCCGCTTGCCAGTTCGTTCTCAATACTCAAAATGCATTTTCTTCTAAGAAAATGAGGAGCTTTCTGTCGCCAACATTTTTACATATCTTTGGTTTTTCTCATATCTAAATGTAAATAAATTCTACCATTTGTGGTAAAAATAAGAAACAACTTTCTTGTTATTTTAAACAAGAAATTACCATGATCTCTGAAGTTTAGATATTTCTTAATATTTATTGACTTTGTAAGAAGTAAATTTTATCACGTATGCATTTGAAGTTTTTGTTTCAAGGCAACTGCACTATTTGTTCTATCTTTAACAAAACTGACGAATCGGATTCTACCGTAGTATAGAACATTCTCATATATGTTATGATCTAATAATATATTTCCTACACTACGGTGAAATCCCACGTAGGAACGTAGAATCGAAAGCTTTGCATGTTTTAAAAAAAAAGTAATTTCGAAATCGAAGGTCTAAGTTGGAAGTAAGGCCTGTGGTCTAGGACTAGAAGTAGTCCCTCGCTAACTTAACTAATTCAAGTTTAGGTACGAGTAAGTTAGCGATGGAAGTAATAGACTCCATCACTAACTTGCCTATCTATCTCAATTAGAATAGTTTCTTTTAAGTTAAACACAAATGCAGTGTTGACATTTGTTGCACAAAATGAGAGCACCGAATATAACAAACCTGAATATCCATTAAAGGATGTGTATGTCTCAAGCTTTATAACTATTTGTAACATTCTCTGTTTATGAGATTTTTTAGCATTAGGTATACATACAATAAAGGTAATAAAATAATAGCTCCTGGCAATATTGGAACGTAGAAAGCATTAATTAGGAAGTCACGAGGAACTACTCAGAGAACATTATTCCGTACAATAGTAATTAATTAAACTACTCTGTAGTTCGTCCACTTGTTGGAGGTGAAGTTTTACAGCGGATGGACTAAGTACAAAAGTGCTTCTAGTTTGTTTAAACATTTTTAGCTTTCCTGCTCAATAAGCTATACAATATTTTAAAGGTTTGTTTTAACATTCATTTTAGTGCTTTATTTTATAAAAATATTTATTAAATATCTAAGTATAATTCAATTAAAAACCTGAAAGCATATAAGTTTGAAATTAAAAATTATATTTTAAGACTACTTCCTAAAGTCTTTTGGCAACAATGCGTTTGTCAGTGATCATAAACTGATTGTATTAGTGCAACAGATATTTATAGAATAGTTACTGGATGACTTCTGCAAAATTGCAGTGACTACATAATTTAGTCAGGCTTTTGCCTCCTGCCTTGTAATTATTTATAGCGTATGGTAATTTTGAGAGACTTTATTGAATTCATTAACCGAACAGTTGGCCAATTAAATAATCGATAAGTCGATCTGTGACAAACTTCATTACACTAAAATGTTTTATTTCTTTCTTTCAAAAAGTGAAGTGTGTTAGGCAATTATGAGATATAGGTATATATGTATTATTTCTTTCTAACAATTATGGACATAAAAACAATTTTCAGTGTATAAAATATTGCTCTACCTTTAAAAATCTACACTTTTTTCAATAAAGCGACGTTGACAAATCGTCCTCTTATTACTCACTGAAACTGTGGAGTGAACTCAGATTTCGAAAGGAAGGATAAAACGTCCGAGATTATTAATTATATTGAGGTAACTAAAATATGTCTGTGGCACGAACCGTATTTATTGAAGAAGTGATTTTGTTAATGCAGTTTACTATTGAAAAAGAAATAATGCTTTGGAAACGAGAAAAGAAAGTTTTTTTGAGCTTATTATTGCTCGTCAGTCTCGTCTTTACGATTACATGTCTTTACATTAAAGTAAAACGTTAAATGAATATTTGATCAAAATGATATTTACATTGATTAATCGAGTAAGAGAAGGTAAGCTAAGCTTTATTGTATTATCTTTATTGTTCTGACTAGGATTAAACCTATCTCAACTAAACATTACACAGAATTAGAAAAGATTACCAACTTGTAGTGAAATTACACTGAAAATCTTAAACTATTCATCCTTCCCATATAAAGGTAAAGGTAACGGTTTGTAACTTTACGACTCTGTAGTTCCGAGGGTAGTTTCATATGTTTTTAGCAACATTTTTACGTGTTGTCTTGTTTCATCGCCTTAACGCTTGAAACGACGTTATCGAAAAGTAATGTGTGTACATATTCTTATCTACGGCATAAAAACTGGCTGGCTTTTAGTTCCTACATATTTTATAATTATTGACCGTATCAAGTATTTTTTTAATGTTTTATATCAGTTGTAAGTATGAGAGTGCACAGTAGTTGCAGTCATTATTGTTGTTTTAATGTACTTTAATTTTAAGTATTTATCAGTAAAATATTAAGCGTCTCATTTTAATATCGAGTAATATTTAAAGCCAGTCCTGGCGTAGCGACACCAGCGTATGACTGTAAATACAGGTTGTGGGTTCGATTTCCATTCGAGGTCGTTACCTCGAGTTGAATACGTCTGAACACGTAGACACATATTGCCTCAATTTGGCGTTAAGCAGAAAAATACTTTAATATCGATTAGTCGGAAATCCAAAGAACCTGAGCTCAACGCTCTACCATATAAGTAAAACGTGCATCGTGTTTAATAGTTATAAACTCAACTCATTTAGTTTATGGGCGTAGTACGTATACTAGTACAGTAGGTGTGTAGACTTTATAAGAGCTATGTCAAGGTGAAAGCTGTTTTCCAGTAACTAGCAACAATTAGTGACATTAATAGGACTACCCTATTATGACTCATCAAAGTGGCATGATTTGTTACGTCTAGATAATTTACTATTTTTATAGAATACGATTTTTTTGTGTTTTTGGTTGTTGCTGCTTTATGTAAAATTTAATGTTTTATTACTACACTCTCACTCAGCTTCACGCTATATGCCGCACATGGCAGAGGGAATTCGGGAACCTAGTGTTAAGACATTCCATTTTGTTCTCCACTTGCGTTGTTGAGTGGCGGAACTCAATGCTGAGCTTTTGTCTTGTTACCAGAGCGAAGAAATGAGAATATTAAATATTTGAATTATAAATATTAAATATTTTATTTTCTTGAGTATGGATCGGACCCCGAATCTTTCGCGTCAACAGTCACATGCTTGTACCCTTCGCCATGACAAGCCTCATGTTTTATTATTAGTTAATAATGTATGTATATTATTTATAAACAAGACCCGTGCTTCGGTTGTTAATGCTCTATTTCAGAGACCGACGGTGGGTTGGAGATGGTCGTAGGCTAATAAAAATTGCATTATTAAGAAATCCGACTGCATAAACCTAAAAAGATTTAAAAATCACATATTAGTTTATTACCAGTTGGTATCTGTTCTTTAATTAATTAAATTTTACATATTTTTCATTTGAATATTTAATTAATTAAAGAATAGGTCCTGACTGTTGATTCTAATGAACTATTGTTCTTCTTTATTTTTTTTTGTGTTATGTTGTCTACTTATTTATTTTTTTGCAATATATTTTATGTATCACATTTATTGTTACTATTCATTGAACATCTTATATATTGTGGCGATACGAATTCGCTTACACATTCCTGTGGTACGTTATCACTGCTACTACTATCGCGTAATTACAGCATTAACATTAACCACTTTTAATATTTTATACTGTAGATAAGTTTATAACAAAAAGTATATAAAAATGGTCGGTAACACAACTTTAAGCCGTTATATATCCTGTATATATGTATACGAAATCAAGTAATAAAATAGAATTCTATCACTGTCATTGTGCATGTGTGCTAACGCAATAAATGCGGGTTGATTATTTTAAAGTAAAATGTTAAAGTAACAAATAAAACCTTTTTTGGTATATAACCTATCTACTGTACGTTTTTAAATAGATAATTAAGTGAAATAGATTTGTAGGTTTTGAACTTATGTAATTGAAATCGTGTTCGCACTTACAAGCTATAACACCGAAAGAAATAATGTCGTGTCGTAGCGTAGTCGTGCAGTGTAAGGTATATTTAGGTGTGCTAATGTAACTAATTATAAAGACGCGTGTTGTTATTTAGGTATAGAATACATTTTCAAGAAAATCCTAAATAAAGTTAATATTAAGTAATAAAATTTGTTCAAAAAAAATTAAAATGATTATTAGATAATAACTTCTCTCTCTAGTTTTCTGATTTTGAAATAACAAAATATATCACCCAAGTAAGTATACTAAAAATTAAGTTATAGTGTATAGCGCTGCGATTGATTGTAAAATATTTAATATTGTAATTTATTATTATAATTGAATATGTTAAACATATTATATACAAGGCATGTTAATTAGAAAGGTTATAAAATAAACGTGCTGATGAAATGATTTATACATTTTATATTGATTAAACTTCCTATCAGAAAGGTGACGTAACCCTAAAAATTTTCCCTTATATTGCCGGGTAAGCCCGGGTAGAGGGTACCTAGTCTTAAAACACTTCGTTCTCCACTTTCCGCTCAATTTTAAGACACTGTATGTTGAGTATTTTATATACTGTGCTAGTATAGTAAATAACTGGATCTTCTGAAAGGGGATAGAACCACTAATTGCTGATTTACAATCGGTAATCGTAATGAATATGTTATTGTTTGTCTGTAAATATAGGAAGTCTAACAAGATAACGAGCCATTGATATATTGATCCACGAAGAGATAGCAGACAAACAAAAGCCAAGAGATAAGAATTGAACTTTTTCCCACACTTACATTTATTATGTACCTACCTATTTATAAAGCATAAATGACTTATGATTAATGTTATTATATATATTTTTTATTTCTTGATGTAAATTAAAACAACTAATCTAATGTTTTACTATACTGTAGTTGTTACGTGACCACACCAAAGGACAAAAATTTAACCGCAGTATTCTCATATAAGTCTATACAATTGAAAAATACCGGCAATTGACTGATGTTAAGTAGTGTATATACCGTTATTTCCAACCCAGCTGCACAAAACAAAAGAAGAAAAAGAGTACTTTTTGACAGAATGTTTGTTACTTTTTAATTAATATTATAAATAAAAAATATATTATATTTTCTTTTGTAGTACCTTCATCGCATGTAGTCCATATTGTGGTGATGACTCTATTAGGCCTGAGCAACTGCATTTGCTTTTAGAAGTCTATTATCATGTATATGATAATACAATAAATAAAAATTTGGCAGTCGCTGCATTAATATCTTTTTCACATCTATATATAAATAGGGTTATTTATGTATATTGTACCTCAATAATTATATCTTTGCCATTAATATTCAAATAACGTATTTCATTAGTATTCAATACATTAAATAGATTTTTAAGTTCTACAAGTATGTTAGCGGTTTTAAAAAAACAAAGAGACAGCTCTTTGTTTTCGATAACCAAATAAGTAGAGGCATTTGAGGTTAAGAATTATATTAAAAGTAGCCCGTTTCAATTGCTTTGGATGCAAATGTACTTATTGTTGATGCAATTTTTATTGAATGAAGTTTAAATTATTTAAATATTTCAGTTTTTATATGTAAAATGACCCAATTTTTCTTTATTAGAGGCTTAATACTCTAAAAGTATTTTCATAATGAGCTAGGCGTTATATACATATACATATATAAGCCATACAAATAATATTAAAAAGTAAGTTATTCACCTCACTTACTAAACTTCAGTAACTAGTTTTTTTTTTAATATTTTAAGTTTTTTCTCATGCACATTTTGGATTTATTAAAAGATACAAAACACTTACCTCTTCACCTTCTGTCTACTACGTAGAAATTTAACATCATTAATTAATAAGTTTCTAAAATCTAAGTTCAGATAATAATATTTATATAATTAAAATATATTTCTAGGAAGAAATTGAGTCCATTACTATTTAAATACAATAGAAAATGAAATGTTATCTTAAAATAAAATATGTCTAATGGGGAAATAATAGCGAGAAACGAAGCGATTGAGGTTGAACGTAGCCCTCAAAAAATATCTATAATCTCCACTATCTAAAGAGCATTCTTATGTAATCGCGTATGGCTCAATATCGTATGAAGTATTCTTTTATATAAATAAATTATCTTTGCATGAATATGATTTTTTTGCTTCACGCTGAATCCTGTACCTCGAGGTAGGTAGAGGGA
>DWMZ01004209.1:0-11947 GCA_018249855.1 Eueides tales michaeli
ATATATATATATATATATATATATATATATATATATATATAGCATTAACATATTCGTATGTTTCAGACCGCTAGGTTCAGCTGCGTCTGTGGCGTCTTCAATGGGGAATGAATACAGATCGAAGAAAGCTAAAGGGGACATAAAGAAGCAAGGGAAACCCGATCCATACGCATATTTGCCATTGTCCAGGAAGAATCTTAATAAAAGGTATTGTTTTTTTGGTTCACGCTTTCACGGAAGTGAACGCCAGGCTTCTTAATAGAGCATTTTTTTTCTGCTTCACGCTGTATCCCGCACATGGCAGGATAGGCAGAAGAAACTTGGGAATTTAGTGTTAACACACTCCGTTCCGTTACACACTTTCTGCCGAATTTGAAGCATTGCGTGTTGAGTTGCGGAACTAAACGCCGCGCTTCGCCTTGTTACCAAAGCGACGAAAAGATTTTTTTGTTAAATTTGAAATTTGTTACGTTTTCTTTCAGGAAAAAGGCGATAACGACAAAACAATTCAAGGGCATAGTGAAAGCAAAAACAAAAGGTGTGAGAGTCGGAAGGAAGAATAAATAGAAATAAGTAAACAAGGAAAACTGTTATTATAATCTTTAATAACTATGAATGAAATAAAAAAATATTTCTTAATATGGTTTTTTAATGCAACTTACTTGAACTGTTTTTAAAATTTTTTTTAAATGTTAATCCATGCTTAGGAAAGAAAATACTTATTTAGAAAACTTATAAAAAATTGTTGTACGTACTCATGTAGTGGACAGGTGACTCAGTGGTCAGAGCGCTTGGACGGATTGCAAGAGGCCCGGGTTCAAATCCCTGCTTGCTGTTGTTTTTTTTATTTATTACCAATATAAATATGGGGGACGGAACGGATTCTCTAATCACTCGGTTTCCGACCCTTCCATGAGCGGGACACCGCGTGAAGCTGAAAAAACTATACTAGTTACATATACTAGTTTTCAAATTTCATCATTTTGTTTAAAATGATCTGAATACCATAGAGTATATGTATCTGATTGTTTTTATCAATTTCCTTTTTTGTCAATAGATCTTATTTATAAAAGGTAATGTTTAGATCGTATTGACTGCAAACCGGTAATGTAAAATTATAAGCGAATATGGTTTGCAAAATAAAACTTGTTATAAAAGTTATTTGAGTTTTCATTTATTATTCATATATCTTTTTTTTAACGTTTCGTTTTAGATAAACTAAGAAGTGCTGGTGCGTTTGGAAGGCTATAATTCAATAGCAAAATGAAATATCTCAGCTGTATAGCGCCTTAAGATGCTTAATTTAAATAAGTAGACACATTGTTTTGGCTTGTATTAGAAAAAAAAGGTTAAAAAATATATTATGACGACCTTTTGAATAGATCTTTGATAAGCTATTACGTTAAGGATCTGGACACTTATAACTTCCCTACCGATACCCAAGGCTTCCTGTGCTTACCCTGCTATGTGCAGGATAAGGCATGAAGTTGAAAAAAAAACTATACTGGCCTCTAAATCATCGTTTTTTAAATCGATCGCATACAATGTATATATTAATTTCCATATAAATTAGTGGTACACTTATGTAATTCATTGACCCTAGCCGTACAGTAAGAAATTTATGGGAGTATCTAACACACATCCCTTCCTTTGCAGTCGGGAAAAATTTAAGAGCTTTAATAACATTTTCAGTGATACGTTCCATTTTCAACCAAAATAGACAAATTATACCACTAGCTAAAAAAATGTGACTGCCTATTTTTCTATAGTTAAAAAATGAATTCCTTTTTTTTAGCTTCACGCTGTATCCCGCACAAGGCAGGGTAGGCCGAGGGAAGTGCGTGTTGAGTGGCGGAACTCAACGCCGCGCTTTGCCTTATTACCAGAGCGAAGAAATGAAAACATTAAATATTTAAATTGAAAATATTAAATATTTCATTACCTCGACTGGGGATCGAGCCCAGAACCTGTCGGTTTCAGGCAACGCTTGTGCCGCTGCGCCACGACAGGCCTCAAATAAAAAATAAATTACAATAAAAAAATGCATTTCTTTTGCCTTAAATGTTTTATAGGAATTTGATTTTATATTATTTAATAATTAATAATTCTGGCCAGGCATGGACATAAGAGTGCTGCTCGTTCGGATGTGTCTAGAAGAAATCAAATATTCAATAAATTTATTTGCTCGCGCTGATGACAAGGCAAGCCGCGGTGATGAGTTCAACCACTCAACACTCAGTGCAAAATTGGGCAAAAGGTGATGAGAGTGTCTTAACATTAAGTTCTCAGTTCACCATAAAATCTTTTTGGGACTATTCCATAAAACAAGGAATTTCAGTCACATTAATCAATCTAATTGTTACAAAAACACGCCCATTTGTTTAATTAATATCATGTAAATTGCTAGCAGTACATTTAACTGTAACAACGACAATGGAAATTATTCAACAACGAAGTAATTATATTTCATTTCTGTAACGGATATAAATGAGCTTTTAAGCGTACGACTAATTGCTTCAACAAAAACACATTTTTAGTAGGTTAAGGTACTCTATTTAAGGTAATATTTCATAAGTTAACTTAAAAAAATATTTAAAAAATGCTTGCCAGTGTGTTCTGTGCGTGTGTTCGCGTTAATCTCATAAACGGCTTAACCAATTTAAATACAGTTTTCACAATCGTATCTTGGTAAACTTTCTTTAAGATTGTATGTTTATTTTATTTAAATAGATTCATGAATAAAAACAAAAAAACATTTTACTTCTATCAATGTATGTCTTTTGTTTTGCAGACTCAGTGGTGATAAATGATACTCTATATGCCGTTGAGCTTCCGTTCGTCTCTACGCAAAACAAAAGTGTCAAGGCTCTTACAGATCATTGAATCCCCAACGATTCTACGAGCTGTACGAATCGTTGGGGATCCAATGTTTGTGATTAAGTGGTTTAAACTGATACTGAGGCGTACCAGCCCAGAGGTGACAATACTAGGCACTCCATATGACGCCGAACATGGTGGTCCTATACAGGGCTAGTCTTTGCTAGTGACCTCAGTTTTTTCAAAGCCAAATTGGCCTTACTTTCCAGATGATCGTGACACTAGCAGTCATTCAAAAAGCTCAGACCCAATATACTGATGCTGGGCGCGGCTTTAAGATAATTGTTTTCGATAACTGGTGACTCGATAAATGGGGATTTTAATAGTTAATAATTTTTAAGTAAATAAAGAAAAAGCTCGCTATTTATTATACTCTCCACGATTTTTGAAAATAGGATGTCAATAGGCCTGTAGTTACTTGAATCGGGGCCATCGTCTTTTTCGGGATTGGGTAAATAAGAGCTTCTTTCTACGAGTTTGGGGCTATACCGAATGAGTATAAGTGTGGCGAAATAGACGCGTTAAAGCATCGGCAATAGCCCAGGAGCACATGAATGGAGAACTAAAGGAGCTCACTCGACTTGTGGATGTCCAAAGAAGACAGAATTAGCCTAACAGCTTTTTGACATTGGCATTGAGCTTTGACATCGCAGGATGATCGGCGGCGTTGTTCCTTGGTCATCCATAGTCGAGTTTGAGGCCTTTCAACAACAAGATGCCCTGTGCGAAGCGGAGTAATCGAAGGCTGGCTAAAGTTGCATAATATATATATGTAATATGCGTATATGTAATCTTTGGATCGAATATATGTGTATAATTTTTATATTTATCATATATTTGTTTCTTTGTCAAGATAGGAATATATTGCTTATCTGATGATGATGTTAGGAGACAGAACTTCTAAACGATCACGTTCATAAATTTCAGATAAATATACGTTGGTTAAAATTGGTATAATCTCTTTTTGACCGCACATCGCAGTGTAAGCAGAGGGGATTTGCATATTGAGTAAAAATATTTCTATATGATATTATTAAAACTAAAATCTTATAGTGACATAGGATTTGTCTATGGCCAAGTGGAATTAAAATTAATATGACTAATAATTGGATTTATAATTGTCACGTTCAATTAATTATGTTTATCTAATGCAGTTTAATCTACTGGTACCATGGTCAGTTGCCCTAATGTAATTCTTTACATATTTTTACATCGTGATACATACGTCTACCCAGCAAAAGAGCAGAGAGAATCTAAAATTAAGATAATTTCTTTCTTATTTTTCACTCAATATAAAATTAACGAAAGAAGAATAACTATCTATGAAATACAGGAAACAACAAACAGCAAATAAGTTAGACAAGAAAAATGACATTAAAACTATAATAGAAACAAAAAAATAAAAAAAAGATATGAAAGCAAATGATAATTTCCTTCAAAGATTTGAAAATATTAAAAATATATAATAATAATTGGAATATAATAATAATTATTATTATTATAATTATCATATTATTATTTCAGCTTCACACTGTATCCCGCACATCACAGGATGAACTTGAAGCTAGAGCTAGAACAAAAAGTCTAGAGCAAAAACTCTCCGTTCTGTACTCCATTTTCTCCACTTCCGCCGTGGTATTGTGTGTTAAGAAGCAGAACCAAAGCCACAATTTATCTTGTTACTAGAGCGACTTCATTTAGTCGTACATTAGTACCCTTGCCACGACAGAGGCTTAGAGAATATAACTATATCACACACTGCAGGGGTCCCTCTTAGTATTCACCGTAAGGCACTATTCATACAAGTAGGCATCTAAAAAAGCTAAATTCTGCTAAATCTGTAAGTAATTGACAGCTCAAAACAGTAAAAAATAATACAACATGACAGATTATACTAGTTCAATTAATAGAAATTAATTACTTTTTTGAAATGATTTTACCATAAGCGTAACGACTGTGGTTTCCATTTCCAATAGGAAAAATTTATGACATGCATTTCCTCGTTATGGTCAGAATACTAAGTGCGTTTCGACCACTGAGCATGGTATGTCTCGTCTCAGTAAGCATAGCGTAGAACGACCCGCTGGTCTGACGACATCCTTAAGATCGCCGGTAGGCACTGGATAAGGAAAGAAGAGGATCGAGCTACGTGGCACGTACCAATACCGCTCAGGTATTGGTACGTGCCATTCAGAGTAATACTTTATGGTATTTTCTTAATAAAAATACACATTTGTAGGTATTATGAAAACATTTAGCATATTCATCCATCCGCCAGCTGATCTACGGTTTTTTTGTTTAAATAATTGCATATTATCAGTAATATTATATAATTGGTTTCTGTAAGGTTTTTAAAAAAAACTGTAAAATAATGTACCGCCATGTATGTAATAGAAAATAAATTTCAAGTTTAAATTCTTTTTATACTATCTCAATTTTAAACCATTGTTTTCGTACTTTCGCATCGCATAAAATAAAAAACACCTTTAACTGGTGTATTTCTATTAGCATGTTTGCACTTCAGAACAATACAATTCCCGTATAAAGGTCTTTTTTTGGTTCGTGAGTATTTTCCATGATCTGATTACTACAGAAAAATTAATATATAGGAAACAAAACGCTCAGAGAACTTTGTCCGTTTCAAATTCTTTCAATATTGTAAATTTACTTTTGAGAAGGAGGGAGAGACCTCGGTTTAACTTTGATGATACAGTATCTACGAGACCGAAGGAGGACCGAACACGTAAAAAGCATGAGATCCGCCGGATAAGAGGTATGCCGAGACCGTAGCGCTTGGCGCTCCATTCTCTCTACCGCTCCGCTAGGGATATAGCGTGAAGCGTGAAGCTGAAATAACATTAAATTTTGCTTTTAAAAATAATTTGCATTGCATAATTTGCAAGCAGTTTTAAATCCTATTTATATTAGTTCTACTTTATAAAGATGTAAATTATTGATGTATGCAATAAATATGTTATGCATATTCGGTTATCGTTATCCTAGAAATTATATCTTATACACATATGTATATAGAAGTAAATTAGAAACAAAGCATATCAGCATCAGGCTGTATCCCGCACATGACAGGGTAGGACTTGCTAACGGCTAACGGAACTTGAAGAACTAGTGTTAAGACTCTCCGTTCCGTTATTCACTTTCCACCGATTTTGAGATAATGAGTGTTGAGCGGCGAACGCTACGCCTTGCCTTATTACTAGCGAAGAAATGAAAATATTAAATTTTTCATTTCTTTGCGTGGTGATCCAACCCTCAACCTGTAGCTTACAGTCACACACTTTTGCCCCTGCGCCACGACAAGCTTCTAGAAAGAAACAAAACTTTTTTTTATATAAGCAGTTCATACTAAATGTTAGCCTCAGCCGCTTTTTGTAATATATAAATACTAAGAGAGAACTATATTGAGATATAGTTCTCTCTTGTCATATCTCTCTTTTCATCTTTCTGCGTTAATTCTGTAAAAATTAAAAACCGTACATTGGCGAAAAGTTTGCTTAGGTGCAAGTTGTGTCGTGGCCCATTTGGCCTCATATACCTAGACATAACACTACTGA
Organism: Eueides tales michaeli; assembly: GCA_018249855.1. Lineage (NCBI taxonomy): Eukaryota > Metazoa > Arthropoda > Insecta > Lepidoptera > Nymphalidae > Eueides > Eueides tales. The sequence continues at coordinate 6,450 of DWMZ01004209.1, forward strand.
CTACGTTTACAAAGCTACTATATTTTGTTTTCGCTTTCTCATTCCCTTATAAATAGCAAAGATGTTTTTTGACATAGGAAAGTAACGAAAACTTTCTAAAGTAGGAAATCCCAAATCAAAAGCTCAGAAAATGCTGTGTAAAATAGCGTGAAATAAAAAGTATTGACATGTATATTTATTCTTCGATCTTAAGAGCTACGGACGAATATAATGGTGGTGCGTAACGCTGTGCTGATATCTAAGCGGATCGAGAATAATCCTACATTTAAATTAACATATTTATCTAATTATAGGGGAGAGTATAGCCCTCACGTTGATCTGTAATTAGTTCCTTAGGTAATTTGTATAAGATTGTGTCTCGTGTTATATTATTAACACAAAAATAAACTTTATATTCGACAAGTAAGTTCAAATAAAAAAGACTTACTAAAATTTGCATTTATAGATACATTTAAGACAGTTTTTACTCGATTATGTAGTAGGGTATTCGCCGAGGTTTAAACCCAGGATCAATTATATACATGTCAATGCGCAGCATCGGCAATATTACTTGAAACATGTTACTTTTACATTTTGTCCCTATTTCTAATTATCTTTAGCCAAAGAAAAGCTTATACTTCATTTAACTAGAATGTAGAAAATTGAACCTTTCTTAGCTTCACGTTGGTGAAGATAAAAAAGCTTTCGCCACACGGTGGTATTATAGGTCAAGTTGTTATATAAAAAAATCTCACCAAATATATAATTGTAAAATGAGAGCCAAGTTAAATATTAAGTATGCATCGTTTTTGACTCGACCAACTGGGAAACGACGCGTACGTTCCACGGCAGCCCCTACCAATCTTAACGTGGACTTTTATAACATTAGGGGCCTACATTCTAATCTAAATGCCGTCCACCACCATCACGAGACGGCACATCCGGCTTGTTATATCTGATGGAAACTCAGATCATCTGACCGAGCGACACTGCTTACCCCCCGGCTATAAAATATAACATTTTGTACCTCATGCCGAGGTCGCTGTGTTCGTAAGGGAGGACCTAAATTTCTGTCGTCTAGTCAACTTTGAAGGTCCTGGACGGACCGGGACCTGTCTATCATCTGGCTTCGTGTGGACTCGGACGATCGTGTCTTAATCTATGCATGCCTGTACAGATCCCACAGTGGTAATGAAAAACCGGATGCAATCGGCTATCGACAATGCGCTCGTTCTTACAGGTCCCCACCGCAGAGGTCGTGATACTTAGCAATTTTAATGCTCATAATGCCAGTTGACTAGGGTTACGCACCACTGACCACACGGGGAAGGCTGTATTCGACCTTGCTGTGGTGAATGGATGGTCCCAATTGATTGAGTCGCCTACGCAAATTCTGGAGGTGGATAACCATAACGCCTCCTCTCTGCTCTTTGACCTTTTGCTAACTTCATATCTGGAACAGTACTAGTTTGTCGTCGAAGCCCCTCTAGTCTTTAGACCACTGCCTGGTACGGAGTATTGTGCCCATTAATCGCGACAGTCGCAAAACATCAGCAACTTGTCGCGTCTATTACTACATGTCAGCAGATTGGGATGGGATGCGTACATTCTACTCATCTTATCCCTAGGGGCCGGTTTGCTTGTCTTCCGATGATTCTAGTTCTTGTGCCGTTGCTATCGCCAACGTGGTTCTGCAGGGTATGGATCTTTACACTCCTCGCTCTGTAGTGACAATCGTTGACAAATCACAGCCTTGGTTTGATAAGTCCTGCAAACTTGCTGCTTCTGGCAAGCGCGAGGCATATCAAATCTGGGCCAAGACTCTGGACAGTATGGATCCGAAGGTGAACACCTCAAAAAAAAATTACAACCGTGCTTCCAAGTACTTTAAATGGCAAATTGTTAGAGCAAGGTCCGAGCATATCGTTAAAATCCGTGAGAAGCTTGAGAGCAATCCGTCCGGAACTCGTTAGTTTTGGACCCTCTCAAAGGCTTCATTTGGCAACTTAAGCCAGCCTTCGCTTCCTCCGCTACGCATAAGAAATGATATCTTGGTCCATATGGCGAAAGAGAAAATCGATCGCTTGGGCGCCCTCTTTGCCTCGAGCTCGACTATGGATGACCAAGAAGTGCTCAATGTCTGACGTTAGATTCAGCCAAAAAGCTGTGAAACGAACTCAGCCTTCGAGCCCAAAAGCCGAGTGGGCCAGATGGCACTTTTCCTCTAGTGCTCCTTTCATGTGCTCCCGAGTGAAAGTTAACGCCGGTGCTTACGCGCTTATTTTGGCATTCTTACTCAGTTGGTGTGCTCCCTGATTCACGGAAGATCGTTCTTATCCACCCGACCCCGAAAAAAGGTGATGGCTCCGATCCAACTAACTACCGGCCAATTGGAATAATAAATAGCTCTTGGTTTAATTGGAGGATCACCGATTTATTAACGACCGATAATATATGGCTTTCGAAAGGGTTGCCCAACCAGTGATCTTGTGGTTTACGTCCAGTGTACTGCAGCTATCGATAGTAAGGGAGAGAGCCTAGCAGGCAGTTAGTCTGCCAGGCTCTCTCCCTTACTATCGATAGCTGCAGTACACGAAAGGCCTTCCATCGAGTGTAGCATGGGATGCTCCTTGCAAATCTTTCATCTTACGCATTTGCCAAGAATTTATGCAAGTGGATTGCTAACTTTCTCACTGAGTGCATCATCGAGATAGCTGTCAGCATTTTCTGCTCCAATTTCATCGTTTCCCTAGGATGCGTGCTGTCCTCTACGGTGTTTGGGACTTTAACATATATTGTTTTGCAAATGATAGCATTGTGGACGATGTAAACTCAGGCCGTGCAAGTCTTTCTCGGGAAAACGTCAACTAGTGCCGATATCAATTTATGTCTTCTGTTAAGGCATCCCTCGAAAATGTCTTCGTATAGGGTGAAAAGAATCTGGTTAAATTCAACCCCCAGAAGACACAAATCTGCGCGTTATCCACTAAAAAGACCTCATTTGTCTTATTACGTTTTTGACAACATTACTCTTAAAGCCGCGCCCAGTATCTCTATATTGGGCCTCAGCCTTTTAAGTGACTGTTAGTATCGCGATCATCTAGAAAGCAAAGCCAAGTTAGACTCGAAGAAACTGCGGATCATCAGCAGAGCGAGCTAGTACTTCACGCCAGAACACCATTTGTCCCTTTATAAGGCCCAGATCCGGCCCCATATGGAGAGCTGTTCTCACTTCTGGGCTGTTGCATACTTGTATCAGCTTGAACGCTGGAACCATTTGATCGCATACAACGTAGAGACGTTCAAATCATTGAGAACCCAATAATCTGCGAGGGGCTAGATATTTTGAGTTTGCGTAGAGACATAAACTCGCTGTGCGTCCTCTACCGCATTTATCACAGGTAGTCTTCTGGTAAATTTTCTAACCACGCAGTATATCAAAAACTAAAGCACCATCCGCATCATCTGGACACGTGGCACTCTACTACAATGCGGTTTCGTAGGAATTTCCTTCCACTCGCCCTTAATATAAAACGTCTACCCGCTGCAGTATTTCCAGGTCGATACGACATGGGTACCTTTAAAAGCGCGTCTACCTTCACTTTAAAGGCCGGCATCACACATGTACACATGTAGCTCCTCTGGTGTAACACAGGGCCGTCGACGACAGTGATCACTCACCACCAGGTGACTCGTACACTTTCTTCCGTAAAAAAAATAAACAACAGAAAGTGCCGTACGTAAAAAATACGCCTTTTATAAACATAAATAGAGATTGCTAGTATTATTTTTTCTCAGTTTCACGCTGTATCTCGCACATGGCATATATATAGACAGAGAGAACTTAAGAACCTAGTGCTTAGATATTCTATTGTACTCCCTACTTTCTACTGAATTCGAGGAAATTGTGTGTCGAGTGGTGGAACTAAACGCTGCGCTTTTCTTGTTACCAGAGTGAAGAAAGGAAAATTTGAAATATTATATTTGAAAATATTAAATATTTAATTTCCTGCAATAGGATCAAACTCACAACCTGTCGCGTTTACAGTCGCACGCTAGCGCCCCTGTTTAACGACAGGCCTCAATCATTAATATTATTAATTATAAATCGATTTATTTTTCTACGTTCTTTGATTTAACTTTTCTTTCGTTAGCTTCACGCAGTATCCTGCACATAGCAAGGTAGGCACAGGGAACCTAATGTTAACATACTCCATATCCATTAGGACGATTGCGTTCCGCACATAATTTCTGATGATATGTGACACACAACGTCTTGCTTTGGCGTAAGAGGAAATGAAAATAAACATAAATTCATTTCCTAGAGTGGGAATCAGGACCAAAGATATCCCGGTTACAGTCGCACGTTAGTGTACCTGCGCTGCAAATGGAATAAGTTTTTTCCTATATATATTCTACGTAGGTACCAAACATCAAATTTATACATACACCTAAAAGTGGATAAAGTCCTTGATAAGGAAGTTAGTTACAAAAATGTTACTGTATGAAGACTAACAAATCATTAAGTAAGAGTTCAAAAGTAGCTTGAACTTAGAGTGCTTCCAAGCTTTTAACTTGGATGGACACGCTTCCGCGTGTCTTGATATAAGATGATGCAAGGACAGTTCAAACATTAAACTTTACACTAAAAAGCGTTTTCAAATAACTTATAATTGGTACTTACTTCTTCAATTAATTATACTTACTGTTCACTTCAAGAAATTAACATAGCTCTATGTTAGCGCAACTACATATACGCCGCTGCCGATGCTGCTGGCTATCCTGCAAATTTATCGATACCGGAGCACTATACAAAATGCTAAGACATTGCTCTATTTTCGCTTAAATTAGAGATGACCTGATCCTGATGATCTTGATCCTAGCATTGCATTTTAAAAACTTAAAAGTTTTTATGATTCGAAAGATGTTACATAGGTACGCACTGCATCTGCGGTATATGGTCAACGATGGTCTCTACATTTGATAAAAAAAAACCCAATTCTCATAAAAACTACTGTAGTTTGAACGCACAACCAATACGTTGACGTCTATAATAAAATTGAACTACGAGAACATTAAATATATAGCTTGTCTATTCATTACATTTACCCCGCAATGGAAGGTGTAGCAGAGGGAAGTGTTAAAGTAGTGTTAAAACCCCTCATTTCACTAAATTTTCAAGAAATTGCATGTTGACTGGCGGAATTGAGCGCCGCGCTTTGTAAATAGATGGAGCATATAAATAATTTCCCTGTCGTAAAATTTGAACCCACGTTATAAGGTGTAGCCCATAACATTGTACATCCTTTACAACTGTTTGTTTGGATAGGACATTGACGTTTTATTTATTTTTACTTACCCCTAGAAATAGAAAACACATAAGAATATGATAAAAAGTTTTGTCGTCACAAAAGAGACTTCTGTGTTAAATATAAAATGCTATGTTTAGGCTTCGCTGGCCCACTTCCAACCGAGCGAAACCTACATCTTTGCGATGTGTTTGTTAAAATACAGAAATA
>DWMZ01004210.1:0-11946 GCA_018249855.1 Eueides tales michaeli
ATATATATATATATATATATATATATATATATATATATATATATATATATATATATATATATATATATATATATATATCCTGTAAGTTTCATAGAGTTAAATAATTAATTCTCTATTTGTCTCTTATTTTAATATTATAACAGTATTTTTTTAAATAAAAAAGAGTTTCTTGCAACTTTCTTCAGTTTTCTCAGAATCTCACTGATTCTTCTCAAAATTCTCTCAGAGGCATCTCAGAGGAAATAGTAGACGGTAAAAATTTGATGCATTTTTAAATATTTATATTATTACATGGGGGTAGTTGTTTCCGGCGTACTCACTATAAAATATATAACTTCTATACGTCAATAATACAGGCTATGTGTAAATAACAAACGTTTAGTATTACTTGAGCCTGTCCTAAAAATTATAAAACATTTTTTTCAGCTTCACCCTAGATACCTCACATGGCCGAGTAGCCATAAAAAACTTGGAAACGTAGTGTTAAGACACTCTTTTGCCATTAAGATACTTCCAACTTAACATACTAACATATAACGAGCATGTTACTTGTCACTTTGAATGAAGTTACAGTAAAAGTAAAAATGACTTGAAACAAATAATTTTAAAGAAACACTATACAGAATGTTTGTATAATATTCTATCCTTTTATATTCACACTGTATTCCGCACATGGCAGGGTAGGCTGAGGAAACTTGAACTTGGGAACCTAGTGTCAATACACTCCGTTCCCCATTTTTCACCGAATTTGAAGCATTGCATTTTGAGTGGCGGAACTCAACGTCGCGCTTTTGCCTTTTTTACCAGAGCGAAGAAATGAAAACATTAAATATTTAATTTGAAAATATAAAATACTCAACCAACCTAGTGTTAAAACACTCCGTTCCGTTTTTACACTTTTTCCCCTTTATATAATACTGGAAACCAAATAAAGTATGTAATGTGTAACCTTTGAAAGGTCACACAGTATAGAATATCTTTTTTTTGTCTCGCTCATAGTCTACGGGACGTGTTGTGGAATTTTAAGTATCATTAATATAAGTTGAGACGATCATGGCGTAGCATCGTGTGACTGCGAACGCCATGAATGGTTCAGTTCCAGGGATCAAATTATTGAATATTTTCATTACGACACTCTAGTAACAAAGCGCGGCGTTGAGCTCCGCTACTCAACAAGCAAATGACAGAAACGTCTATATATAATTATCTATAATTATAATTATCTCTACCTGCTCTTTGAGTGATACTTAAAATATATATAACTAATGGTGATTTTTTGTTTCAGGTAAGAAAAAAATAAGCTTGAAACATTCGCAACAAAAGAATATTGGTATGTTTTATTGTTATAGCTTTTATATATTAGGGTTGGCAGAGAACTAAATTCAAAAACATATTTTAATTTTTCCTTTTAAAAATTGTGTTTATATTAAATTTTCTTTTTATAGTATGAGTTTATAATTTTAAAATTTCTATATTTTTATACTATGCTCATCGAAATTGAAATAATCATGATAATAGACAAAAAAAACTTTACTTAATTACTAAAATAAATAAAATTTAAATATTAAATTTAATTTATTATAGTAAAATAAATTAAATTTAAATAATAAATTTATTTTATTAAACTAAAACAAATAAAATTTAAATATTAAAGTTCATATATTTAATCTCTACAAGAGTTTTATTTATGTTACATGCAAACTTTGAGGAGCTCAACATCAGATGAACTCAGGTGATAATAGGCGTAATGTAGTGGCTTGAAGTCTGAGATAGTAGTACTTAGTTTATGAGAAAATTGAGAATAAACATACATTATTATATACAATTTTTCTATTTTTTAACGAATTTTAGTCTACGCCGTTGATGTTGAATTCAAAATTCCTTTCTTTTTCATTCCCGTTGGAAATTCTATCTCAATACTTTCTTCAAAACATATATTCGAAAAATAAAATATTTTAAGTAACGGAACGGAAAAATATCTCCTACAACAGAACGTAAAACAAACATCACTATTAAGTGTTGTCTTTTGTAAGTTTTCTTTTTTCGCTCGAATGTAACAAAGTAATACATACTTGTGTGTACATATTTAAAGGCTGCCATTAATAATTATTCTATTTTTCTCTTTTTTTCAGCTTCACGCTGTATCACACACATGGTATTATAGAGAAAGGAAACTTGGCAACCTAGTGTTAAGACTCTCCGTTCCATTTCTATTCCATACTTTCCGTTGAATTTTAAGCATTGTGTGTTGAGTGGCAAAACTCGACGCAGCGCTTTACCTTGTTACCAGAGCGAAGTAATGAAAACATTAAATTTTTAATTTTAAAATCTTAAATATTTAATTTCCTCGAGTGGGGATCGAACCCATAGCCCATTGTTTCCAGTCACACTCTTGTTCACCACGACAGGCCTCAACTATTCTACACATCTGATGAAAACAAATTGGTCATGGAGATAACCCTTGAATTTGATCATTAAAGGCCGAATCACTTTGAAGTTTTTTTTTTATCAGACCTGAGGCCAAGTAGGTAAATTTTCGAGTGAAATATTTTTTTTTTTATTGGTAACGATTTATATAATTATATGTATATAATCATTACCATCAATCATGTTAATAATTCCATTAATATATATGAGACGGTCGTGGCAGGAGCACAAGCGTGTGACTATCTATAACACGATAGATCGTGGGTTCGATCCCCACTCGAGGAAATGAAAAATTTAATATTTTTGTTAACTTAAATATTTAATATCTTCATATCTTCGCTCCGGTAACAAGGCAAGCGCAGCGTTGAGTTACGCCGCTCAAGGCACAATGCCTTAAATTCGGCGGAAGTGGGGATCAGAATGAAGTTAATTAAAACTAGGTTCCCAAGTTCCCTCTGCCTACACTGCCATGTGCAGGATACACGATCACGACAGACCATATACTATAGAGTTTACTTAAAACATTATATACACATATTCTATAGCGGCAAAACTATTTGAATTTACTACCATCGCGTGTTATACTCATTTAATACTAAAAATATGCTTATTTTTTTTGCCCAAACAAATCATCGACAAGTATTTTTTAATTATATAGAGATGACTGATCTATCTATGATTATATATTAGATTTTTTTTGTGGCAACGATCATAAATGTACGTGAGTAATTGTACTATACGAGGTCCTTGATCTTATGGGACTAGAGATTTATTGTTGTCGATGTTTTTTTTATTATTGAAATATATATAATTATTTAATACATGATGTAAGTACGAGAATACGTTATACTTAAATTTTATGTAATTTGTGATATTATTGAAGGAATTAATGGTACACAAAATTTTAAAAATCAAAAATTTTAATTATCTACTGGACAGGAAGGCCCGTCGTAGTGAAAAGGCACGAGCGTGTAAATGTAAACGCGATTGGTTGTTGATTTGATCCTCACTCTAGGAAATTAAATATAAAAGAAGGAATTATTTTCATTTCTTCGCTCTAATAACAAGGCAAAACGCGGCGTTGAGTTTTGCCACTAACAACATGCAATGCCTCAATTTCTGTAGAAAGTAGAGAACGGATCGGAGTGTCTTAACACTAAGTTTTCAAATTTCTGCTGGATACAGCGTAAATATGAAAAAGCAAATCTATTGAAAATAATTTGGTCCTAAGAATCAGGCTTAAATATTCAGACCGGTAAATATAGGTGGCAATGGCATCATTGCAAAGTAGCTGGTGAATTTCACCCAGCTGACGTAACGTACAAAAATGTTTTTAGTGTCACGTTGTGTACCGCACAAATTAGGGTAAGCAGAGGGAAGGTAGACAGGGAACGTACTATCAAGACACATGTTCCCTACCTTCCACCCAACTTGACTTCATATTACGGCGAGTGGGGTTTGAAGTCACAACCGTCACGCATATAGGCTTTTATCGATAAAATTTAATACTAGAAATCGATTCATAAAACTATCGATAGATCACATCACTATTTCAAAAACAATAGCGGTCGTTCATTCTCACGGTGCAGAACCATCGAATTCCCACACCTTAAAACACAAGATGCACATATTATATTGCACAAAACATATTTGAATACCAAATTGATGTACGTGCTATGAATTTTTAATTAATATTATATGAATATCAAAAATTAAATTCAATTTTTTATATACTATGTTGCTTTGCTCTTGTAACGAGGTATAGCGCGGCGTTAAGTTCAGCTACTTAACACGCAATGTCTATAATTTTTTTTTTTTTTATAATTTATCGAAAAATGGGAAACTTAAGTGTTTTAATGAGAACGGAGTGTTTCTCGGGTTCCCTCTGCCTTTCCTGTTATTTGCGGTATACAAAAGTTAATATTAAATAAAATTTTAACTATCGATAAATTACTTCTTGCATCACTTTTATCAAAAAAATATGTATATCAAGTTATATTATGAAACTTATATATTTTGAAGTCGCTTTGGGCAAAATAGTATGTACAAAATAGTTGGTAGTATATAGTTTGCAAGATAAATATATTCTATAAGAGATTTAATTACAATTAAAAAAGTATTAAGACGCTCAGTTCCACTTCTGTTCCCAACTAGGACAATTAAATGTTAACTAACGTTTGTGAATTCGGATCGGATATTTATCGGACATCTTTGATCTACATCTTTGAACCGAATTTCAAACTGTAAATAATAATTAAAAACAATAGAAACGACCCGCTGAGTTTCTTGCACCGTTTCTTCTCAGATCTGAGGCAGTAATTTTGGTGAACTGGTGACAAATTGTTTGACGTTGAAAAAAGCTTCTTATTTTAGAATATAATGTTTAAATTTGAATGAAATCCACAAATATTTAACAAAATAAGTAAAAAGTGAACAGATTCACAAAATAAAGGTACTTTCTCTCTATTTTTTTTTTATTAAAGTAATGTTTTGACACGCTTTCATTACCGATAAACTTTGCGGTCAAATATAATGGCAGTTATAGAAAATTACATTTTCTTACCGACGCTTGGATATCGCACGTGGCAGGGTAGGCAGGGGGAACCTGGGAGCTTGGTAGAAACCTGAGTGCAAGCGTGCGACTGTAAACAGACAGGTTGCCAGTTCGATTCCCACTCAAAGAAACGAAATATTACATATGTTCATTGATTGACTCATTCTAGCAGAGAAAAAAACGCAGAATTGAGATTGGCTAATCATCACGCAATGTTTCAAAAAATCAACAGGAAGTGGGAAACGGAAGTGTCTAAATGGGAACGGAGTATTTTAACACTATGTTCCCATGCTCCCTCTGCCTGCTCAGCTATATGCGGGATACAGCGTGAAGCTACTATATAAAAAAAATACTTTTTTTTCTCGCTATTAGCTCAATAATACAATTAATGCGTACAACATACATATGTGGTGATACAGAAGCAGTTTTCTAATTTCACATCTTCCTATCAATTAGAATGTTATTTAACTTGTATAATAGTGTAATGCGATGTCATATTCAGTACATACTTAGCTTCACGATGTATCCCGCACATGGCAGGATAGACAGAGGGAACTTGGGAACCTAGTGTTAAGACACTCCGTTCCACTTGCGTTCCCTACTTTCCGCTCGGTATTGCGTGTTGAATGACGGAACTCAACGCCGCATTTTTTTTCTTATTATCAGAGCGAAAAAATGAAACGTTAAATATTTAAATTGAATATATTAAATATTTCATTTCCTTGAGTGAGGATTGAACCCACAACCTGTCGGTTACAGTCACACGCTTGTGTCGCTGCGCCACGACAAATTCAATATATGTTAATAAACGCTTGACGCTGTATACCGCACATGACAGGGTAGACAAGGGGGAACATAGGAACCTTGTGTTAAGACGCTCCGTTTCCCATTTTCCCTCAAATGGCAAGTATACGTGTTTTATAAAAAATATTTTAATACTATATACGTATACATAAAACAGATAAAAGTTTTAGAAATGAACCCGTAACCAACAAGGTTACAATCATATTTTTCAACTGATCCACATTAAACGTATAATTATCAATTATTTATTATAAACGATCGGTTGCCAGAGGCCGGTAGCTAATAAGCAAATTATCGATAATATGGCGATACGATCACATTGTTCTGAGAAAGCAATAAACTTAATATGCCATTATTAGTGGCCAGTTTTCCTTTTAAACTGGTTAACTGAAGATTCTGAATTATATAGACGTATTTATATGTGTAGAGTTGCGAATTCGATTCCAAGTTAGGGTAATGCTTATTTTTATATCTGATATTAATAATGTTAATGTGTAAAGTGTTAAGTGGCTCAAATTGGCGGAAAATAGGGAGTGGTAGTGGGACGGAGTGTCTTAACACTACGTTCCCAAATTCCCTCCGCCTACCCTACCTGCGAAGCTAAAAATTAAAAAAAACAACGTTTAGTAAATAATGACCATGGCTTATAATCTTTTTTCGCGTTACGCTGTATCTCGCACATAGTAGAGGAAATACAGAGACAGAGGCAACTTCGGAAACTAGTGTTAAGACACTCCGTTTCATTCTTCACTTTTTTTTATAATTAAATTGAAAATATTACTAACTAACTAATATTGAGGCGCAGCGGCACAAGCGTGTGACTGTAACCGACAGGTTCTGGGTTCGATCCCCAGTCGAGGAAATGAAATATTTAATATTTTCAATTAAAATATTTAATGTTTCATTTCTTCGCTCTGGTAATAAGGCAAAGCGCGGCGTTGAGTTCCGCCACTCAACATGCAATGCCTTAAAATCGGCGGAAAGTGGGGAACGGAAGTGGCACGGAGTGTCTTGACACTAGGTTCCCGGGTTCCCTCTGCCTACCCTGCCCTGTGCGGGATACGGCGTAAAGCTAAAAAATAAATACTATTATATTTCGAGACATACAAATCAAGTTTTATTTTATTTCATATGGAGCTGTTAAAACTTCGTCTGCAACCGAACTTAGAAACCAAGTTAAAGAAGACCACTCCAATTATTCCCCCTTTTCCATCGAAAAGGCATTGCGTGTTGAGTGGCGAAACTTAACGCCGCGTTTTACCATATTACCAGCGCGAAGAAATGAAAAAAGAAAATTAATATTTAATTCCCTCCAGTGGAGATCAAACCCAAACCCTCTCGCTGATTGTCGCTCGCCTGTACATCTGCACCACGACAGTAATCACTGCTAATAAAATAAAAAAGCCAATACGCATTACCCTTAACACGCAAACAAGGCCTCAAATTAACAATCACAGGCAAACTATAAAACGTTTTTCTCAATAACTAGAAAATAGTTATAAATTGTATAGAATAGTAGAAATAAATGTAAAGAATGAACAGTAATAGGTTATGATTGGTGCGGCCAGTAGCCCAGCGGGGACAACGGTATATATAGTTTGAAAATTACTTGTTATGTCAACGGTCTGAGGCATAAGCGGTAGCGGAAAGCGGGTAGATTATGGCGTTTTGGTCGGCAAGACAGTGTTGAATTCCGCGCTCAAATACTTACTGAAATCATAAAACACGATCGAATAGCGACAAAATACAAAAGAATTTGTACGTTATTTTTAGGACATCATAAATATAATAATAATTTTACTAAACGCGGAGGGAACACTGAGACATAATTTTAAGACACTCCGTTCTTAGTAAGAAAAAGATGAGATAGAAGATCCTGGCCTTGAGTTCAGATAGTGTCTGAACACTCCCTACATCCAGCTCCTATAGAAGGCATATTATTACTAAAAACAATTATTTTATTTTTAAAGTAAGCTGTAAATACAAAGAAACAGCCGCGAGGTTGGGGCGTAACTAGAACAATTATATATATGAAACTTGTTAATATACGATGTTTTCACGCTTTATATATAGTTACTATTTGATATAATCCTTTATACACAAAAGAGATTGAAACAGATAAATTCAGAATCAGGACACTTAGTTCTCCGCTTTCCGCTCCAATTCGGAACATTGAATGAGTGGCGGAACTCAACGCCGGACTTTATTTTTTCCCGAGCAGTAAATTAAAATAATTATTTTTCTGGCATTGCTGAAGATCGATCGAACCGTGGACGCCTTGTATGAAGTTGCGAAACTCAACGCCGCGAGAAATGAATCTACAACATCATAAATAATATTATATTTTATTTAGACCATTTTCTATTATCGGTGGTCACGATCTGACCACAACTGAATCACTGAACAAATGTAAATAATAAATTAAAACATCTACAGTTCTTGAATGATTCCAAAGATGTTTATAGTAAATACCTTTTTTTGTTGACGCTGTATTCCTCATATGGCAGGGTACACAGAGGGCACTCGGGAACCTAGTGTGAAGACACTCCGTTCCATTCCCCAATTTCCACCGAATTCGAGATATTGTGTGTTCAATGACGTAACTCAACGCCGCGCTTTGTCTTGTACTACTAGAAGACATTAAATATTTAATTTGAAAATATTTCTACGGTTACGGATATCGGATTACGGAAAGTTGGTACTCTAGATTCTCTATGACATCTCTATTATGCAGAAAAAAGATGACCTAATAATAATGCATTTCTGTTGCCTCTATAATAAGCTTATAAAAAATATTTATTTATATTTTATTTATTTATTTGAGGCCTGTCGTGGCGCAGCGGCACAAACGTGTGACTGTAACCGACAGGTTCTGGGTTCGATCCCCAGTCGAGGAAATGAAATTTTTGATTCTTTCAATTTAAATATTTAATGTTTCATTTCTTCGCTCTGGTAATAAGGCAAAGCGCGGCGTTGAGTTCCGCCACTCAACACGCAATGCCTCAAATTCGGCGGAAAGTGGGGAAGGAAGTGGAGCGGAGTGTCTTTACACTAGGTTCCCAGGTTCCCTCTGCCTACCCTGCCTTGTGTGGGATACAGCGTGAAGCTAAAAAAAAAATATTTATATAACAGTCGGAATTCTATTTCCGGATCCGACTCACTTGTCTGTTTATTCAATACAAAATAAGCATAAAAAGCGATAAAAAACTTTAGCAATTTTCCAGTCTCAGATGATAATTTAAATATATGGAGAAATTCCTATCTTCACCACATTGATCCTACAAAGATTACGCGTTCCATGTCGTAATCAAAAAACTTTTTAAATATATATTATGAGGCCTGTTGTGGCGCAGCGGCACAATCTTATGACTGTAACCGACAGGTTCTGGGTTCGATCCCCAGTCGTGGAAATGAAATATTTAATGTTTTCAATTTAAATATTTAATGTTTCATTTCTTCGCTCTGGTAATAAGGCAAAATGTGGCGATGAGGCAACGGAAGGGGAACGGAGAGTCTTAAAATTAGGTTCCCATGTTCCTTTCGCCTACCCTGCCATGTGCGGGATACAGCGTGAAGCTTATATTAGCTAGCTATCTAGTGAGTGTATAGTGTACTCGTGGATTAAGGCGAAACCGTCTGCGGTAGGTCACGTCTGTATAACGGTACTATATGGAATTCTAATACAGTCGAACTAATATTGAAATATATGTATATATGTATATGTATGTATGTATATTTTTGTATGTTTTGTTATTTTCTCTATGGAATTTCGTGATAATAAGTAAAAAGAGATAATTGTAATGATTTTTTATGCATATTTAAATTGTTATTTTATATTTCGAACAGAAATTTTATTAAGGCCTGTCGTGGGGCAGCGGCATAAGCGTGTGGCTGTAATCGACAGGTTCTGGGTTCGATTCCCAGTCGAGGAAATGAAATATTTAATATGTTCAATTCTTCGCTCTGGTAATAAGGCAAAGCGCGGCGTTGAGTTCCGCCACTCAACACGCAATGCCACAAATTTGGAGGAAAGTGGGGAACGGAAGTGGAACGAAGTGTCTTAACACTAGGTTCCCGGGTTCCCTCTGCCTACCTACTAAAAAAAATTATTAAGAAAATGTTCAGAAATTTACAGTAAAACTTAAAATAGCCAGTGTTCTGCCCATCAAAGTACAATGAAATTGTTATATGCTTATTAAAATTTATTGAGAGACCCTAAGAGAGATGCTATCAACATAACTTTTTTTTTGAAAAAATAGAAAATGGAGAAAGAAGCAACTGTACTAAAAATATGTTTTATAGCTTCACGCTATCGCAGGGTAGACAGACAGAACTTGGGAACCTAGTGTTAAAGCACTCCGTTCCGTTTCCCACTTTCCGCCAAATTTGGGGCATTGCGTGTTGAGTGGCGGAACTCAACGCCGCGCTTTGCCTTATTACCAGAGCGAAGAAATGAAACAGTAAATATTTACATTGAAAATATTAAATATTTCATTTCCTCGACTGCGAATCGAACCCAGAACCTGTCGGTTACAGTCACACACTTGTGCCGCTGCGCCACGACAAGCCTCTGATATATTTAAAATTGCATTATTAAAATTCCTAAGCAATCTTTTACACCGAATTTCATCTAAAACGGTACATCAATTCTTGAGTTATGAAATAACAATCATACAAACAAACATATTTTCATATAAATATACCTGTCTAACCTCCCATGAGGCTCTTATATTCACGGTTACTTCAAATAAGGCACGTTTCAATAGTATGAATATGAAACTTAATATTTACGACTTACCATAAACTTTGTAATGGTACAACAGTACAAGAATGCCTTTAAATTAGTCTATTGTATTTTATTTCTCATATGTTATAGAGTTTTCTTGTGGGAGGAACAGAGTGACTTAACCTTAGGTTCCCTCTGTCTCCCTTGCTATGTGCGGGGTGCAGCGTAAAATTTCGTTTTTTTTTGTAAAGGCTCTTTACCTATTATTATGTAATAGAATCCAAAATAATAACTTTCAAAAATTTTCTATTTTTTCATACGTTTGTGCATACAGATCAATATAAAAATAAATCAATAATCCGATTGTCAATCAATTTTTTTTTTCGCTTCACGCTGCATCGCGCACGAAGCAGGGTAGACAGAGGGAACCCAGGAACCTAGTGTTAAGACACTCCGTTCCAGAGCGAAGAAATGAAACATTAAACATTTAAATTGAAAATATTAAATATTTCACTTAATCGACTGGGGTTTGAACTGATTGCAGTTTTCACTAATGTATATTTGGCAAGCTCCTTTTAAATTTAACAATTCTTTTATATCAATCATTTATATGGTTTATAAATAAAAATCATACGTCAATATAATTTTGTAAAGATAGATAGGGATATTTATAAGCTTCACGCTGTATCCCGCACAAGGCAGGGTAGGCAGAGGGAACCCGGGAACCTAGTGTCAAGACACTCCGTTCCACTTCCGTTCCCCACTTTCCGCCGATTTTTGAGGTATTGCGTGTTGAGTGGCGGAACTTAATGCCGCGCATTGTCTTAATACCAGAGCGAAGAAATGAAAACATTAAATATTTAAATTGAAAATATTAAATATTTCATTTCCTCGACTGGGGATCGAATGGCAGTCCGTTAAAGCAGTGTTCAATGAATCATGCATACGAGTATGTAGTATCACTAGCGCAAACCACTCAGTTATATATATATAATACGCTGTAGAGACGCGGTATGCATAAAAATATTGCCTTATAACCCATGCAGTTATATTTTGTAACGATCTAGTAGACAAAACGCGGTGTTGAGATCCGTCACCTGAAAGAAAACGTTGGGAAAATTGGGCAGAATGTCTCAACGCTATGTGTCCTTAGCCGACCTTTTATATATTAGGACAAAGTGCGGCGTTGAGTTCCGCCACTTAACATATGATGGCTCTAAAATTAGACGGAAGGTCGTAATCGGATCGATTTTTACATGCTTATTATAGCTTAAAGATACATTTTTTTTTATTTAAGTCAGTAATATAAAAAAAACACGATTTATTTAGTGACTTTTTTTTATTTCAGTGAGCTGACTCTCCTCGAAGGAATGGCTACTTGCGGGGGATGGAGCGAAGAACCTGTTTCTAAGGTAAGTTTTAATAAAATAAAAGT
>DWMZ01004211.1:0-11944 GCA_018249855.1 Eueides tales michaeli
ATAATATATATATATGTTTTTTATATATATATATATATATATATATATATATATATATATATATATATATATATATATATATATATATATATATATATATATATATATATATATATATATGTCTAATTTACCTTTATTAATGTAACAGAGCCCAGAATAATAATTTTGTCTATGCGCTTGTTCACTAAATTATTTAGTACGCAAAGGTTGAATTATCGATATAAGAGATCTCTTCCAGCCAACAAGTAGAACACGAGAAACTAGCAAGACAAGCGGTGACTTGGTACACTTAAATTAAATTATAAATACTTATTATAATTAATATTATATATAAACATCCTATAGATATAACGTCTCGAGCCTTTCTTAAGGCGCGTGACCTCCTTACAAAATCCCTTAAGACCGGATGAAAGATTATCAGAAGCGACAACGCTAGGACAAAACCCTTTGAAAGGTTTAACCTAGTTTTAATTTTATGTGATTACAATTGTAGTGTTGTCAACAACAATGTACAAAAACAATAAAAATATAGTTTTTTTATTTTTACATTTTGACATTGACCCACCCTCGCATGTTATTAATTAATGTTAACCTATTGTTAAATAACTTTTGCCTCCCATTTTTCGCCTAGTTATTATGCCGTTATATTTAGAGTGCTGGAACTCAACGTAGCTCTTTGTTTCTTTACCATAGCGCAGTATAATTTAATCTCCCTGAGTAGAAATAGAACTTGTAACTATCGCGTTTTACAGTTCAACGTTATGCGGCTATTGCGCTTTGTTAGGATAGTAAACTAAAATTAAGCAAAAAATTCGATTCGAAAACACTAATGAAATATATGAAAAAAGGTTGTGTTCGAGTATACTTTTAGACAAAAAATCGTTAAGTAAAATAGTGTAGGGACATTAATATGCATTAAAATCTCAGTGGCGTGCATGTCAAGAGAATTTAAATCATATTTTGAATATGTGCGATATTTCTTCAAATAGCAAATGAAATATTGTACGTACGTTATAATGAAGTTTTATAAATTTAGGCATTTATATGAAAATGTAACACTTAAAATAGTTCTTTGAGTAGTTTTATTTTTATATATTTCATCTAGCGAAACGGAGCTGCTATGATCCACCGTTTCAAATCCACATACTATAGTGGACCCCCTAAATTTCCCCATATCTTCAGTTCCACAACAGATATTTTGGTTTTTACTAGAATTAGAGACATTGGGTATTGAGTGGCGGAACTCAACGCAGGACTTTATCTAGCTAGAGCTATATGACTTTTATATAACCACATTGGTATCATAATGACTTATTTCAGGCACCTAAAGGGCTGAAGCCCTATATAATATATTTGAATGTCTGTTGTGTGTCTGTTAAATAAAATATTTGTTGAAACAAGTTTTTTAAGAAGAAGCCTATCCTAATAGTAAAATGTTTTTAATGGTGTATAATATTTTACAAATTCACAATAACAAAACTCTTTCGTTTGATATCGATATTAGGTGGGTAGTGCAAAAATTTGTAATCCGCCATTTTGTTGCCTCAGCCATTTTGGCTCAACAACAATATTATAATTTTATTGATTTTGTATCTTTTTACTTTAAGTTCCTTGTAATTGTATAAACACTAGACGGTAAACCGGGCACAGTACGTACGCGGCATTTGCTTTCAAATGGCTATACATTGCTAAAACTAAGTTGTGCTTGTAATATTTTTTTTATTTTTCAATAACCAGTAGGAAAGTAAAAAAAAATTAAGCTCGCAAAATATCACATACTAACGAGACAAATCTTATTAAAATTTCTAAAAAATATATTCATAAAGCAGAAGTGTTAGCATAAAATACTAATTTCACTGCATCTTATAAGAAAATATTTAATAAAGGAAACATTTTTTTAAAGGAAACAGTGGCCGGGTTAGAATGAAAAAAAATAAATGCCGTCTATTTTCCTGGTCTTTGATCCGCCCACAATTTGGCTTCAGTATAAAACATTTGTTTTGCATCATATGATGTAAGAGACTTTACGAAGATATGTAGAGAATTACAATGTACCTTGTCATTTGTGGTATATGTATTTTTCCTTCAGTATTATGTTAATCCAGTTGCGTGATTATCATACAGAGATATTTTTATAAATATATACTACGTCTATATAGCGATTACTTATAAAAAACTACTAATCCAAATCTATGTTGCCTTAGCTCAATCGATACTGGTATCCCAGTATCGATTGAGCTAAGTGGTGCATCTAAAACGAAATTCCTTCAATTGGAAAGATTACAGTGATCCCTGTTAAAGGTATTTTTTTTCAATTTGCTTAAATTCTCCACGGAGAATCTATACAAATATTGTGAATTAATAACCGTTCAAAAACTATATATATAATTTCACAAGTAACCAGCAAAGAAAATATATTTCTCTCATGAGAACTAAATTTGGCAACAGTGAGTTTACAAATCAGTCGAGATTTTTGTACAATAAAATAAACAGAATGTTAAACATTGATCCTTAATATATTTATCAATCTAAGAAAATACTAACTGCCTGGTTACTAACATTGAATTACGAAGCTAGATAAGTCTTAATGAAACAGAAAAAGACACACACATACACATAGACAAATTTTCACACATATACCATACACAAACACACATACTCGTATATACACTCACGCACAAATCTCACCCACAGATACACTCCCAGTCTTTTTTTCCGTATTATTTCAGATTTACATTTTTAGACTATTATTAAAAATAAATTAGGCTTAAGATAAAAAAAATTGAATCAAAGATTGTGTATTAAAAAAGTGTTCTAGTTATTAGTGAACAAGTTATTGTAATGATATTTATTTCAATAAACGTATGTAAGATTATGGAAGAGCGGGGACTCCTTTTCTTTTTTTTACGCTGGGAAATGCATTGACGCAGACCGCTAGTATCTATTACGAGCGGTACTGTGAGACTCATCGGTGAATCCGGTCCTACCCACTAAAACCCAGTAAAAACTGTCTCCACTTATATGAGACTTCGCAGGATCGCTCTCGCTATTGTGACGCCACAGTGGATACAAACCACCGTCACCTTCAGAGAACCCCAGGGTCTCCCTTAGACTATTCACAGCCTCGATGGCTACCAGAAGAACCACAACTGTGATTCTCCCGCAGTAGTTCCTCTAGGGTAGGGGGAGTTGGTGATGAGCATAGCGCCATCTTCTACCCCCTGGCCTACTTCGTTGGAGCGGGTCCCCGTTCGCGCTTCATTCACTCTCTTCCTGATACGCTCGATTTCCTTCCACGATGGTTATACGCCTCGAGACCGCTCACTTGCGCGGAATATATGTACTCTGGCAAACACTTTTGCCTGAAGCTTCCAAGGCGGATCACTTGCCAAGATACTATATCCCCAAATTCCTCTCACTGCTATGGCCCACTGCGCTTTTCGACATTGGATCCTATTGCGAAAAGTGAGAGAATCCGACCATATAGGGGAACCATACAGAGCCATGGATCTCTACATGCCGACATTAAGCTGCCGACATGAAAATCTGGCCCTCTGACATGCAGCAGTAGCCTGCCAAGAGCCTCGACAGCGTTTACTAACTTCGGCGCAAGCTAAGCGAAGTGCGATGCAAACGGCCATCGTCCATCCAAAGTTAGACCCAAATATTTCATCTGAGTCGTACCTCCACCTCATGGCCTTAGATGTGTAGAGTAGCCCTATGAGCCCCCTCATAGGGCTACCATTGCGCGGCTCATGGAATATGAGGGCTTCAATCTTTGGCATTGAGACCTTCAGACCCAGTGCTTCGATGCCGTTTATGATGATGTGTACGCTGGCTTCAGCTATGCGAGCCTTCTCTCACAACCTCTCTCTCTGGCGCGGCCAACGAACAAGTCTTTAGGGCAATCAGGGCGTCGATAGTTGACTGATTAGCCCTGAACCCGAACTGAGCTTCCGAAAGATCTGGGGATACCTCCTCCAGCTGTTTAATAACAGTGTTTGACTAGTAACTTACTAGGTTGATCTCATTATTTCACATGTAGATTAAGAAAATGTGATAGTGAAATAAATATATGTCACTTTTTTAAAAAGTGGTTTAACACAAATATAAATCAAAGAACAGAGTAATACGTCAGTGAAGTCTTTTTAATATATTATTTATTCCCCCAATTTCCGTACGTTCCGTTCCCCACTTTCGGATGAATGGCGGAACTCAACTCTGCGCTTTGTCTTTTTACCAGAGCAACAGAATAAAAATTTTAAATAGTTAATTCCAACGAATAGGTATCGAATAGATAACTGTTTCGTTTACAGTGCCACTGCGCCATAAAAGTCTCAAAGTTCAGAAATGTATGGAAATAAAGTTGTACACGCCCTACTTTTTTTTCACATGTGAAAGGCATTTTTCCTGCAAACTCCATGGCTTATTAGAAATACGTGCGAGTAAGTTGTTTATGTTGGTCTATAAGTTGTATGGGCACCGGGGCCCGGCATTATCCAATGCGAAACGCAGTGACCAAGGTCACTACTTAACGCCGGTTTTAAATGCCGGTTTTAAACCGTATAAATATTTCACTTTAATTGGATATGACCCACCTCTTGATAGCCGCCTTGATAGGCGCTTTAACCATTAAGTCATACGTTCTATTGAAACTAATAAGAAATTCTTATAAGGATTCAACGCCACCTCAAAACATTTATAATCGATGGGCCATTATGATATGGTCTTTTATATTTTTCATTGAGCAAATTAGATCATCTAATATTACATAGAAAAATATTCATAATAGATTCTTTTATGGTTTTCTTTTACATTACTATAACAATTTAAATAAGTTAGAGTTTTAATTTTCACTTGCAGTAATGAATTATTTTTATTTCCTACTCTGGTTCAAGACAGTACGGTCTTGAGTTCCGCCGATTAATACACAATGTTTCGAGCATTCGGTGCAATACTTTATGTACTCGTATATACGTATTTATTCCGGGGAGTATTCTGGAAACACTCCACTGCTGAGCGATTTCGTAGGAATTTCCTTTTAAGCGCCACACGTCTGTGCAATGGGCCTGCCTGTAGTATTTCCAGGTGGATTGGATTTATAATAGCTACTAGCAAACCAAAAATTTATTCATAAAGCAGAGATTATCTTTTAAGAAAACATATAATAAAGGCAGTTTAAAATAAACAGTCGCCGGATTATAATACGGATGAAAGCTTTATTCTCGTATGTCGTGGTTTTCGATCCGCCTACAGTTTGGCTTCAGTATAAAACATTTGTTTTGCATTATACGATGTAAGAGACTTTACGAAGATGTGTAGAGAATTACAATTGACCTTCTTTTATATGTATTTTTCACTTAGTATTATGTTAATTCAGTTGCGTGATTATATCCTACTTGACTATATAGGGGTAACTAATAAAAAATTACTAATCGAAATCTATGTTGCCGTAGCATCTAAAACGAACCTCCTTCAATTAGAAAGAGTACAGCGATCCCTGTTAAAGGTATTTTTTAAGCCGTTTATATTCTCCACGGAAAGAAAATACAAATATTGCGAATTATTAACCGTTCGCAAGCTATATATATTGCAAAGTAAATTAAGAGTGCATATTTCACAAGTAACTCGCAAAGAAAATATATTTCTCTCATGAAGACTAAATATGACAACAGTCATTTTACAAACCAGTCAAGATTTTTATACAATAAAATAAACAAAATATTAAAAATTAATCCTTTATATATTTATCAATCCAAAATCTGCCTGGTTACTAACGATATATTATTTATTCTCCCATCTTTCGTACGTTCTGTTCCCCACTTTCGAACCAATGGCAGAATTCAACGCTGCGCATTGTCTTTTTACCAGAGCAACAAAATGAAAATTTTAAATAATTAATTCCAACGAGTTATCTTGTTTACAGTGCCACTCACGGCCTCAAAGTTCTGAAAAAGCAATGTATGGAAGTAAATATGTTGTACACGACTGCCCTAGTTTTTCCACATGTGAAAGGGATTTTTCCTGCAAACTCCATGACTTATTAGAAACACGTGCGAGTAAGTTGTTTATGTTGTTTCCTTTTATTGCTAAGTAGCTGTTAAATAAAAGAAAAAAAAAGAAATATATTTCTCTATCACGAATTAAATGTCCGCTCGAAAATTTATACATATTTTTTTTTTTTTTTAGTTGCGTCATTTTTTTTATTGTAGAGTGTAGCCATCTATATTGCGTCACTAAGTAGTCTTAAAATTATCTAACAAAGTAAATACACGGTGCTTCTGCGTAGTAAACAATAACTTCACAGTATTTTTTTGAAAACGTATAAACGTTTTATCTTAAGGGGATATGAACCTATTGGTCTAAGCACTTTGACCACTAAATTATGTTTTATTGCGGCTATGACGAAATTCTTACAAGCGTATTATTTATTTACTCGAGTTAGGATTGAATCCTTACCCTTATCCTTAACAATTATAATCGTCGGTCCAGTAGGTATCATAAGGCCTTTCTATCTTTTTCAAGGTGAAAAGAAAATGTTTAATATTAACAACTATCTGTAAAATATTCATAAATGATTTTTTATGGTATTATTTTTTTTAAAATTATTACAACAATTCAAATTGGTTATAGGTTATTTTTATACTCGGGGCAATAAACTATTTTATTTCCCTACTTTGCTATAAGACAGCACGGTGTTGAGTTCCGCCAATCAATATACAATATTTGAAACACCGGGTTCAAGGTATACCACGTGTAATCAAAAGTATGTCATGAATATATTGCATTTTTTTTCAACATAATACCTTTAATGTAAGATTTAATGTGAATTTGCATTTATAAAGCTGAACTCGAATGAAACAGTCAACTGAAAGGGATTTTCAGCTCATAGTGACAAATAATGTTTAACGTTTATGCTTTTAAATTTTGGACTTTGGAATAAAATTTTACGATCAATTGCTATTGGTTTGATATTCGAATGGACTATTTTCTTCTATTAGATATAGAATTTTGTATGTGTGATGTTTATAACTAACATACTATTACCATATTAATATTGCGATTATCCTGTTCAGTGGCAGTGTCTGATATATAGGATATACGTACGGGAATACTGGAGGTTCGATTCCCATTTAGAGGAATGGAGTATTTTCATTTCCTCTATATAACGCAACGTTGAGTTCCGGAAGTAAAAAAGAGACTTTTATCATAATAGGCTTTTATCATACTTATCATTTAAAAAGCTAAATATATTTTTTTCAAGTCAATACACTTTGTACTAATATTTATACTTTCCGTTCAAATGCAAGATACTCTCTAGTTTGGCAGAGTAGAGAGACCTTATAAATATTTCTTCAATCTAACATTATGAACAAACTATATTTTAATATATGAATAATAGTTACAATTAAGTCAAATGAATTATAAAATATTTGTTTGAGTGGACATTAAATGTCCGAACTACAGTATTCGGACATTTAATGTCCACTCAAACATTCAATCACTTAACGTCCTAATCACACTATGAACACTAGAAGTAACAACCAAGGCTGTAGTGCCCTAGAAGCGAACGCGACGGTTGTGGGTTTGATCCTCACTTAAGGGATTATTTTATTTTTATTCCCTCGTTTCGGAAACAAGACAAAGCTTGGCGTTGAGTTACGCCACTCAACACTTAATATATCGAAAATCGATTCGTGGGGAACGAAGTGTCACAGGTTCCTTTGTCATCTCTAAGATACACGGAATGTAGGATATAGCGTGAAGTAAAAAAGTATTCACGTATTTTATAGCGTATAAATTGTATAATAAATCTGTCGACATAAAAACTGTAATATACACGAACGGATGCACGAAACTGGCTCAGGATGAGATAGTAAGAGGATTAAGGGATTTCTGCGGCGACGTTTCTAATGACACTGGGTTGCTTTAGATATCGAACAGTTCTTTCTGATTTTGTTTTGTTTTGCTTTAGTACGGTAGAGCTTTTTTAAGTTTGCGCGCTTTAAACCTATGTAGTGCAATAGATCTCTATGGTTGTGTGTTCGATCTTGATTCAGAGGGATAAATTGTTTTCACTCAGATAATATGTCAAATCGTGTAGTTAAGTTCAACTGCTTAATATCTGCCTGCTCTACTAAAATGAGGGTTATAGTACGTAGTACGTAGTGCTGATAGGAAGAAAACGTTTTGCAAGATAGTTCATTATTATTTTGTATTTCTTTTTAAAAGTACTTTGAGGTTAAATGCCATTTAACTAAAAGAAACGTTTCGTACGATTATATGTAATTGTTCTTGTCGTTGAACGGGCTAATGTATAAAAAAAATTTAAATATTCAAAAAGAAAGTTAATTTTTCGATCCCCACTCAAAGAAATTAAATATTAAATAATTATTTTCATTTCCCCGCTCTGGTATGAGGTAAAATGGAGCGTTAAATTTATCCTTCTCGAAATGCCTCTAACATTCGGTGTAAGTCAGTAACGGAAGTATCTTAATGGTAACGGAGTGTCACTCAAGTTCACTCTGTTTACCCCTCTATCTATGGGATACAAACAAGCAATCATATAAACAAACGGAATAATCTATTACTTAATTATCTCTGCTTACACCAAAAAATTATACCAAAAATTTAAATAATCATTCAATATCGAAACTACTTTGTTTTTGTATCTTTGAATCTTAACCATAAATCTACATTTACATATACAACAACAATACACTTTCGTTACTACGGTATTGTACAAACAAAGCTTTGTTCAAAGAAAGCTTAAGTGCATGCATATAGAAAGAAGACTCCGAGAAATAAAAGATTTTCCCATCGTGTTTTCTACGTGACTATGATTGATTCAGCAGGGCGTGTTACTTTTACCTCAAAAATTGTGTGTACTTAAGCTATTTGATACTCAGTGGGGAACGCTGAATGGAATAACAATCACTAAAATATATCTTGTTATTCTTGAGGCCTGTTAAGGTTCATAGGCACATGCGTGATAGGTTATGAATTCGTCACTTAACACGTAATGTTTCCAAAGTATTTTTTTAGCTTCACGCTGTATCCCGCACAAGGCAGGGTAGGCAGAGGGAACCTAGTGTCAAGACACTCCGTTCCACTTCCGTTCCCCACTTTCCGCCGAATTTGAGGCATTGCGTGTTGAGTGGCGGAACTCAACGCCGCGCTTTGTCTTATTACTAGAACGAAGAAATGAAAACATTAAATATTTAAATTGAAAATATTAAATATTTCATCAACAGGACAGGTTTCCAAAGTCCATTGGAATATAAGGTATGTATCTTAATGGTAACGGAGTCTTAACATTAGATTCCTATGTTCTTTCGTCTATCCTGCTACGTGCGCAATATAGTGAGAAGTTAGTAAAGCAATGTTATTATTCTCTTCTTTCACGCTATATGTTGTAAATCACAAGATAGGTAGTCGGGGCTTTGTGTTAGGGCACCCGTCACTTACTTTTAACTCTATTTTCGAAATATTATAATTAAAATTATAATTTCAGTTAAATAAATAAAACTTTTGTATGTATCTATAAAATTTTTGCATATCTTCTACGTACAGATTTATTGTGAGTATAGATTTCATGTCCTAAAGTAGAAATTGAACTACCAGACTCGCTTAGAACGGGTCGCTTATGCTCCTGAGCCACGACACGTCTCTTCTATAGTTTTTTTTTTAGTTTACCTATATTTTTGAAGTCATCGCTAAATTTACGTAATAGAAGAAACTATTGAAAATATATACAATGTTTAATATATTTAGACTAACTAAAGCTGGATCATTTCAGTATACTTTTTATGTTTCATAGTTCTATTGACTCAACATTTTAAGCTATTGGGCCAAATTACTTTGAGTAAAACACAATTATTATCTACATTAAATAACAAAAGTCATAAAAGTGTTTGTTTGGATAATGATTAATTCCCAATACCATAAAAATGCATTGGAAATATAATATGTAGTTAAAATGTTCACGACGGCACAATATTGGTTATATTATAGCTTTCACGTAGGAGATAAACCTATGCTATAGCAGACTTTTAGTTCGCCGTACCAACAACCTCACTATACATTATTTTCAGGCTTAGGCAGCGCACGCCGAAATAGCTCCCAATCGAAATAGTTCGATTCCTTGGATAAATACTGTCATACTTTAGCCATTTGTTAGAAAGTCCTAATGTTTTATACACTAAAACCTTCCTTGAAACACTTAACACATATATTCTATCTATTAGAATAACACCGTACCAAAATCCGTGGCATACTTTTACAGATCTAAGCATACAGACATTATTCTATATTATGTTAATACATAGGTACATGTCATTTTGTCGACTTGTCGACACAACCTGTCGGGATAACAGTCACACTCTTGTGCCACGATAAGCTTCAAGCTGTTATAATTAAACCCACTAATGTTGTTTATTGACGCTCTGCGGTTGCGCTACTATCTATGGTCTCACAGTTAATATAATATTAATAATATTTTAATTTTCTCCCGTTGATAGACGTAACACGGAGTTGTGTTCCGCATTGGAAAGTGAAGAACGATTTTCTTTAATGCGGGTAGCATTCCTATGCGAGAAAAAATGTCAAGCTATTTTTTTGTGTACAGTAAATACAATATCTGTGCTTTAACATCACTTTTGTGAAATGTCACTTACATTATATAAGTTTATATTTGTAGAAAATATTAAGGTAATAATCTTATCTTATTTCTTATTAATATTATAAATCCGAAAGTTTGTACGAATGTGTGTATGTTTGTTACTCTTTCGCGCAAAAACTACTGAACGGATTTTCATGAAACTTTGCAGTAATATAGCTTCGATATCAGAATAACATAATAAGTTAAAATTTATAGGGATTTTTAACCGACATCAAAAAAGAGGTTCGTTTGTATGTTCCCCGATTATTTGAAGATGGGTGGACCAATTTTCAAAATTCTTCTTTTGTTCGAGAGGTCACAATTGGTCCCATGGTAAGGAGATCAGGATCTGATGATGGAATCCTGGAGAAATCGAGGGCAACCCTCAAATTTGAAAGGCACAAATGCGGTTTTTTCGTATAATAACGCAATTAGGAGATCTGTATGTGACTATCATCTCATTTTATAAACCGACTTCAAAAAAGGAGAAGGTTCGAGTAATCTGAGGAACATTCGTATTAAATATGTTTCTCAGATTACTCGAAGATGGGAACACGGATTTTAAAAAAAACTTTTTCTATCGTTGGAGTTACACAAAGATAATTATAGGTAGATTACTGTAGGATTATTTATCTTAAATAGTTCTAAATAAACCTCCGCGACAGTATATATTCTTTTATGACCAAAATAGTGAACGCGGACGAAGTCGCGGGTAACAGCTAGTATAAGAATATATGTACTATGACTATTATCGTGAGTAATGTTGTATAAAGTGACTACGGTTATATAGTAAATACCTTGTATTGATTTGTTGACATAAAATCATTAATGTAGGCACACAAAAATATTATTCGAGTAAAACGTACAATATTATTTGTTTCAGCTTTTTTAGTAAAAGTAAAAAAAATACTTAGAATAATTTTTTGGAAAAATATATTTTGTCCAAACCTTTTTTGAAGTTTTTTTTTCAATGATTATTGTATTTTTTTTTCTTTTAAGCTTCACGCTATATCAGCAGAGTAGGCAGAGGTAGTGTTAAGACACTTCTCACTCGTGGTCGAATTCGTTTCACGAGTTGCTGTATCTGTACAAATATCTCGTGAGTTTTGAGGCTTAGATAGCTGAATTCAACGCCGCGCTTAGTCTAAATACCGAACGAACTAAAAATAATTCCATGGAGTGTGGATCACATTCCCAACTGTCACATTTATATTCAGATTCTGTGTCAGTGCACCACGACTGCCTCGTGTCAATGAAAATAACTTAATGTACTTGAATTATTTG
>DWMZ01004212.1:0-11942 GCA_018249855.1 Eueides tales michaeli
TGTGATATTGTTTACACGGTTTAGGTTGTTATGACGTCATTACGTCCTCTTTCGGTTGTGTTTGGTGTAACGACACGTTCTCGGTCAGGCTGAGCAATTACGTGACGCTGCGTAATCTTATCTTGTAAACCGAAAATGTTTCCTGTAATCCTATCGTGGGGTATCCGCCCAATATGTATACAAGCAAGTAATGTCCATTCTATAAGCATTTTTTTCCATTTTAGAATGTTAATTTTTATTTCATGTGGCTGTAACAGACTGGTTCTGGGTTCGAGTCTAGGAAATTAAATATTTAGTATTTTCAATTTAAATATTTAATGTTTCATTTCTTCGCTCTGGTAATAAGGCAAAGCGCGGCGTTTAGTTTCGCCACTCAACACGCAAAGCCTCCAATTCGGCTGAAAGTGGGGAACGGAAGTGGAACGAAGTGTCTTAACACTAGGTTCCCGGGTTCCCTCTGCCCTGCCTTGGGCGGGATACAGGGTGTAGCTATATCATCATTCTAAGACATTCCGTTTATCACTTACTTTGCAATTTTTGAGAAAATGCATGTTGAATGGCGGAGCTTAACGCCGCGCTCTGTTTCGTTACCAAAACAATTAGGTCTCCTGAGTGGGATTCGATACCACAACCATTGTATTTACAGTCTGACACCACCTCACTGCACTATGACGACTGGTCTGTATTTGTATTCTATATATTTCATGATAATATCACTTTATCCAAATTAAAGCTTCATAGATTCCCAAAGTCACAATATTTATAAAGGTGTTTCTCAGTAACCATAAAAGCTTAATACAATTACACTTATCTATATTATACTTTCAATGTATACCTAATTAGTACATTTGCAGTGCTCCGAAGTAATTTTCGTTCACCTTAGCGGGAGAGGCACGCAATCGTAACTCCACTAATAAATATCTAAAGAGGAAAATGAGTTTCTTTTCCTACGAAATTAGCTTTTTTTTATGTGGTTGTAAAGCTCGTTCTCTATCGTTACTCGTGATGAATAAAATATTTATCAAATGGAATAATATATCTAAAGTATCAATCAAAATGTATGTTAGTTTGTTGTAATTGGTATTAAATGGTTTAGTTTAATTTCTTTGCTCTGGTAACGAGACAAAGCGCGGCGGTGAGTTCCGCCACTCAACACGCAATGCCTCAAATTTGGTGGAAAGTAAGGAATAGAACGGAGTGTCTTAACACTAGATTCCTTGGCTACGTCTGCTCACTATTCTATAGCACGGGACATAGCGTGATGCTAATCAGGAAAGTTTTACTTATTATGTTTTTTTTTGTATTAATAT
Organism: Eueides tales michaeli; assembly: GCA_018249855.1. Lineage (NCBI taxonomy): Eukaryota > Metazoa > Arthropoda > Insecta > Lepidoptera > Nymphalidae > Eueides > Eueides tales. The sequence continues at coordinate 1,311 of DWMZ01004212.1, forward strand.
ACAAAAATATTACTCAGGCCTGTCGTGGCGCAGCGGCACAAGCGTGTGGCTATAACCGACAGGTTCTGGGTTCGATCCCCAGTCCTGGAAATAAAATATTTAATATTTTCAATTTAAATATTTAATGTTAAATTTCTTCGCTCTGGTAATAAGGCAACTCGCGGCGTTGAGTTCCGCCACTCAACACGCAATGCCTCAAATTCGGCGGAAAGTGGGGAACGGAAGTGGGACGGAGTGTATTAACACTAGGTTCCCGGGTTCCCTCTGCCTACCCTGTCTTGTGCGGGATACAACGTGAAGCTACAAAAAATATTATATATTATGTATTTACTTATTTTAATAACTTATTGTCTTTAACAATAGTCGCAAATTCAAATAAGCAAAACATTTTTACCATTTCTCTTTCTCATCTTTACGCTATACACCAGAGAAACTTCGCTGTACACGAAGACATGAAAACATCAAATATTTAATTTCGTCGACTGGGATCGAACCCACAACCTGTCGCGTTTACAGTCACTCGCTTGTGCCGCTGCACAACCACATGCCTCATACCACGTACCTTGCAGTATTTTCACAATATTTTCATTATTCTTTCCTGCATTGTAAAAGCTTGGCAAGTACTGTACAACATTTTATTTTATTTTTATTAAGGCAAGCGTTTACTACCAAAGGAAGGTAATGTTGTGTAACGATTGAACAGATCACGAACACCCATTTGTACTTACAAGATTTTCCAATTCGCCTAACCGTAACGTATGGTGCCTTTTATGTTTGTAACTTTTTACCTTAAATTAGGGGAAAAATGTTTTAATTGTTTGTTTTTTTTTTGGTTTATTATGTTTTAAGAAGCCTTTTGATGTCTTTTTCCTGTCGGGGTTAAAGGCATGAGTGTGAGACTGTAAATGCAAGAGGTTGCGGGTTCGATCCAATTCGAAGAGATGAAATATTTCAATTTTATGTAACGAGGAAAGTGGAGATAGGAGTGTCTTACTCTAGTTAAAATATTCGTAGTCAAAATATTCGTATGCCTAAAATGATCGAAATATATTTAACACAAAAGGGTTTTAATTTATTTATAACTAACTAATTTGGTCAGACTCCGTGGTTAAATGAAAAAATGAGAGTTGTGTATGGCAGATGGTATATAAAAATAATATATAAAATTGAACTATTAATTCCTGAGATAAGAGTGTTCAAACAAACTCTTTAGCTTTACAATATAAAGTATAGAAAGAAGTATAGATAAATTAAAATATAAAATTAAAAAGATTGAAGTAATATTATTTAGTTAATTCAATTAGTTTTGAAATTGAGAAATAATAATAAAGACAGCGAGAGCGACAGGTTATGGGTTCGATTACGACTCGAGGAAATGAAAAATTTTATAATTTAAGTGTTTCGCCACTCAACACGCAAATACGGAGGGAAATGGTCAATGGAAATATCTTATTGGGAACGGAGTGTCTTAACACTATTAGAAAAAAAATTCAATCCGCCCTAAAACAAATAATAAACGTTAGCTGAGCTTTACTTAAATCTATCTTGGAAGCTCTATTTATAAAGTAACAAAGCAACAAGTACATACAAATCTACTTAGATGTCTACAAATCATTCGATAACAAGTTGTTGGACAATAAGGCGAGATCGAGCGAGTGACTTACCAATTGATTGAAGTTTACATTCCGTAAACGAAGTGGAGACGTACGTGTTCAAGTAATAGTGTTTGTGATGTTAATATTATTATTTTTATTGTAAGCACGGCGTTTAACTCCGGCGCTTAAAGCCCAGATGTTAAAATTGGGGAACCTAAGTGTTAAGAAAGGTTCCCAGCTGCATTCCCGTGATATGAGTGATTTGGCATGAATGAGTCTTATTTTTCAGCTTATTAGCCATACGAGGCAGATTAGGAAACCTAGTATTAAGACACGCCGTTCCATTTTCCAATTCCCATCTAATTTGAGACATGATGATTGGCGGAACTCAACGCCGCGCTTTGTCTTGCTACCAGACATAAGAAACGAAAATATTAAATATTTCATTTCCTCGAGTGGGGATCGAATCCACAACCTGTCACGTTTGCAATCACATCCTTACGCCAGGGCTACAGGCGTGCACCTGTCGACGGACCACATATTAGATCCTTAATACATCATCAAAATTAAAAACAATTTAAAAAAAATAATATTCACTAACTGGAAATCGAATCCGTAACCATCCTGTGTATATGTAATTAGACACTTGCCTAATCGAGGCCTGTCGTGACGCAGCGGCACAAGCGTGTGACTGTAACTGACAGGTTGTAGGTTCGATCCCCAGTCGAGGAAATGAAATATTTAATAATTTCAATTTAAATATTTAATGTTTCAATTCTCCGTTCTGGTAATAAGGCAAAACGCGGCGTTGAGTTCCGCAATTCAACATGCAATGCCTCAAAGTCGGCGGAAAGAGGAGAACGGAAGTGGAACGGAGTGTCTTAACACTAGGTTCCCTCTGCCTACCCTGTCTCGTGCGGGATACAGCGTGAAGTTAAATTTCGTCTACCTTACTTTTTTACCTACAATACAAATATATTAACAAATTCAATATGTGTGTGATATGTTTTTGTACATTTATTTTCATAGAAATATTAAAATTTTAATGATGTCTTCAAACTTTTAACCTATTTTATGTATTTTGTTTCAGGTAAATGAGTTCCAGGGACGCATAGAACCGTCTAAATGTCTGGTAAAATTGTGAATATACTCTTATTTCAAGTGTTATTATATATACAAGGGAAGCTGTATAATGTTCTGAAAGCTCAATTTGATAATAATAAACTTCTTTTTTATTTTTTTTAGTTTCACGTTGTATCCCACATATATATGGCTTGGTAACCTAGTGATAAGACACTCCGTTCCACTTCTGCTTCCCACTTTCCACCGAATATGAGGCATTGCGTGTGTGTGCGTAACTTAACGCCATGGCTTGCCTTAAAATGAAAGCGAAGAAATGTTTTACATAGAATATTCCATTTTTTAAATTTAATATTTCATTTCGTCCAGCGGGGATCGAACCCACAACCTGTCGCATTTACACGCTTGTGACCCTGAGCGCCTGCGAATAAACGTAAGTTTAACCGAAGGCTTCGCCAGCGTGATCTTATAGAAATGGCAATCAGAAACTCGCGTACATTTGTGACATTTTTGTTTGTGACGTCGTTTCAATTGACCATAGAGTTATGTAACACAAGCCTTCCTGGATAAATTAACTAGCTGTTCCTGAGAAACATTATACCAAACAAACTTTACAGCTTTAAATAATTAGTATAGATTTTGATAGAAATTTGCAAAATCTTCCGTAAATAGCTTTCGGTACTTCAGCTACTTCACTTAAAGCTAAAATAAGTACCCTAATACGTCTTTTAGAACGATTTACTCACTCTAATTAAATTACCATGAACGCTTCATCTATGAAGGAAAAGTCAGTGGAAAGAGAGGGAGGGGGAGACCTCGGTTGTCCTTCGAAAACACAGTATCTACGATACTGGAGGAAGGTCACATAAAAAGCATGAGAGCCCCCCGGAGGGCATGTATGAAGAGGTCAATGACAGTGGACGAGGCGAAAGAGGTATGCCGAGACCGTAGCGTTTGGCGCTCCATTCCCTCTGCCTACCCCGCTAGGGGTAGGTGCTCAGCAAGCAAGCAAGCTTCATCTATTAATATGTCAGCCAATATATTTACCCATCCAACCCTTCCGGGAAAGCCCCACGTAAATACAAAATAATGGATGTACAGTAAGAACGGCCTGTATGAAAGACTGCCCTGTAAATAGTAGTTAGGTAATGCGAAAAGGTGGTTTATGTGCTTAAATAGATTATGTAAGGGTTGGTTGTGTTTAACCGGATTTGAAAATGGGAGGTTCTTAGTTTGATCTTGTGTGTGTGTTTGTGTGTGTGTGTGTGGGTGTGTATGTGTGTGTGTGTGTGTGTTTGTGTGTTTGTGCGTATGTACAAAATTAGGTGTATCCGCAATCACCTTGTGTTTTGCTGATCAAATTTTGATGTGGTTTTGAAAAGTCGTCAGCGTACTCAAATGAAAGCTAGTAAGTTTTGTGTTACATGACACTTTCTGAATGGCCGAAATACTATAGGTATAGGAGGCCTCCCTCGATAAATGTTCACAATGCCTCAAATTCGTCGGAAAGTGGGGAACGGAAGTGGAACGGAGTGTCTTAACACTATGTTCCCGGATTCCTACCCTGCCTCGTGCGGGATACAGCGTGAAGCTAAAAGCTAAAAATCCTTTACTATGAGGATATTTACAAAAGAAATATGAAGGCATCTTTCGACAAGACCTACCGAAGTTATTGGAGAACTTAATATCTAAATGTTTTATATGAACATTAAATAACATTGAAGTCTGTTGTGGAAGTATAATATTTAATATTTTCTTTAATATTTAATTTTTTTCTTTCGCTCTGGCAACTAGGCAAGCGCTCAAATCGATTGCAAAGTGGTGAACGGTAGTGTCTTTAAAAAAACGGAGTGTCTTAACACTAGGATCCTAAGCCTATGCCTATCCTGCCATGTTCGGGATACAATATGAAGCTGAAAAAATATATTGATGCAGCTGCTTTTCTGTACTTTCTAGTTTATGTTTGACAAGCAATCGGTTGGATTAAATTTACTTTGGGTTTCGATTTGCATTGCTAGTCTATTTTCATATTGATTTGTCACTTCTAGGAAAGTGATTTTAGTTCATTCGTTTGAAGAATGTATCCTAGTAGAAACGTAAATTTGATATGTGAGCCAAGTTAAATGTTCAGTAATGACTTTCTCCATCAACAAAAAAATCGGAGACTCGGCACCCATATGGTGCCGAGTTCTGTATTCAACCTGCAATAAAATATAAGGTCTAAATTTTTCTTGGCGTTTTTTACATACAGACTTTATTATATTTACAATTTACTATTATTATAGTTTGCTTGGGTCCTATGTGGTTGTTTTTCTTAATACTGTATCCATCACATAGCTGATTAGGCAGAGGGAACTTGGGAACCTAGTGGTGGGACACTCCGCTTCTATTTGGACATTTCCGATACCCACTTTTCATTGCTTTGCTCGAGTGGCGGAATTCAACGCCGCTATTTATTCCAAAACGCGGAAATTAAACATTTTAATAGTTTATTTCCTACAGTGGGGAATTGAACCCACGCCCTTTAGAATTTGTAATTACGCGGTTGTACCCTGCGCGCTTGTACCCCGGCGTCAGGCCTCAAGCACAAAGATTATGCTTCAATAATTTTGCGTTGGAAATAAATTTTCCCAGATTTTCCTGTTTATATAAAACCTTTCATTCGCCTTTTATAAGTCACTGTGTATTTTTAACGTTAAGTTTTATGTTATATTTTCTTAAATATGTTAACATTTGTAGTAAAAATATGTATTTTTTTTAACTTCACAGTAAATCCCAGATGTACCTTTTGGGGGAACGTAATATGGGAATGTATTAATCAAAGGGAACCTAATGTTAAGCTATTACTATTACCAAGTTTCGTTCAATTTTCGAGACTGCGAATGGGAATCGAACCGTCAACCGTCACGTTTCGAAATGAAAATTTTTGATTTTTAAGGCTATTTTTCAGCTTGACACTGTATTCCGCACATGGCAGAGCAGGCAGAGACAACTTGGGAACCCAGAGCTAAAACACTCTGTTCCTCTTAATGCACTTCCGCTCCCTATTTCGATAGAACTTCATGCATATGTGTTGAATGGCCGAGTTCAACGCCGTGTATTATCCGTGTTACCAAATCGAAGTATAAAAAATATTAAACGCACGCTTGTGCCTCCACGCCACGACAGGCTTGCTACATTATATTTTTTATGTAATATATTTTTTGAGGCCTGTCGTGGCGCAGCGGCACAAGCGTGTGACTGTAACCAACAAGTTCTGGGTTCGAGCCCCAGTCGAGGAAATGAAATATTTAATTTTTTTCAATTTAAATATTTAATGCTTCATTCCTGCGCTCTGGTAAGATAAGGCAAAACGCGGCGTTGAGTTACTCAACACGCTATGCCTTAAATTCGGCGGAACGTGGGGAACGGAAGTGGAACGGAGTGTCTTAACAGTAGGTACCCGGGTTCCCTCTGCCTACCCTGCCTTGTGCGGGCTACAGCGTGACGCTATTAAAAAAAAAATATATATATATATATATATATATATATATATATATATATATATATATATATATATATATATATATATATATATATATATATATATATATATATATATATATATATACATATATATATATATATATATATATATATATATATATATATATATATATATATATATATATATATATTCTTTGATATTTTCATACCGAGATTTTCTTAATTATCTCATCATTATACTGTAAGGTCTTAGCTTAGCGCCGGATATAACTCTGAAAAAAGTTATTTTATATAAGAAATTCGTGATATCAATTAGGAATTTTTAGATTCCCATCGCAATTTTTGTTCAGAAAATAACAATGTTTTTGTAGAAAATATTTTTTGAGGGAATATTGCTGATATTATGTAACAGTAAGGGCATATTTTAGTACAGTGCGGTCGACGAGTCATGACTTCTTTGAAATTGGTATAAATGGCTGCGTAGACGTGATATTGTAAACCACAGGTTGTGGGTTCCAACCCCATTCGAAGAAGTGAAATAATTAATATTTTCAAATGAAAAATTTAATATTTTCATACTAATTTTCCTAAGTGTGGAATAACTTTTTAAGAATAATATTTTATTTTTTCGCTCTGGTAACAAGGCAAAACGCGGCGTTAAGTACCGCCACTCAATATAAAATGTCTCAAATTCGGCGGAAAGTGAGGCAAGGAACGGAAAGTCTTAACACTAGGTCTACCCTGCCCCACTGCCGTATTTGAGACATTTTGTTTAGAGTGGTGGAACTCAATAGCACACTTTGTCTTCATTACCAGAGCAAAGAAATGAAAACATTGAATATTTAATTGGAAAATATTAAGTATCTCATTTCCTCGAGTGGAAATCGAACCCCATATCCTGTTGCGTTTACAGTCACAGACTTCTGCCCGTCTATTCACGTTACCTACTTTATCAATCTAATATCTTATATAAACATATATATATATATATATATATATATATATATATATATATATATATATATATATATATATATATATATACATATAAATACGCCATTACACCAATATAGCGATTTTATAATAAACTGAGCTCAAAAACCCCCTAAAACCCTAAGATTCTCAAGTAACCACTTCAAAGTTTCCCTAAAGTTGGCGATAATTTGTAGTCGAATTTCTTATTGTAGTAACAACTGCCCTAGTCCGCACTCCGTAGTCCCTTTGTAACTTGCTTGTACAGAAACTTTGTTATTTAACACTGTTTTAAATGATACTTCGGCATTTAATGTTTTACTATGTAAGTACGAGGCCTGTCGTGGCGCAGCGGCACAAACGTGTGAATGTAACCGACAGGTTGTGGGTTCGATCCCCATTCGACGAAATAAAATATTTAATATTTATAATTTAAATAATAAATGTTTTATTTCTTCGCTCTGGCAATAAGGCAGAAGCGCGGCGTTGAGTTCCGCCACTCAGCACGCAATGCCTCAAATTCGGCGGAAAGTGGGGAACGGAAATGGAACGGAGTGTCTTAACACTAGGTTCCCAAGTTCCCTCTGCCTGCCCTGCCATGTGCGGGATACAGCGTGAAGCTGAGTAGAGAGAGAGAGTACTATGTAAGTATTTATATGACCTTAAAGATATCATTGCGCAGTGTGGTAGTGAGTTAAAATTTTCGATTTAAATTCGATAAGATTCGATTTTCATGGTAGAATATTTTTTTTTGTAGCTTCACACTGGGAATGTCTGGGAATTTGATGTTGAGACTCTCTGGTGTTCCTTAATTTGTGCCCAATTCTAAGATATTGCGTACAATTGGCAGCGTTAAAAGCCAGGCTTTGTGAGAGTGACTAAAACAAAATAGCTTCACGCTGTAAGACAAGACAGGGTAGGCAGAAGGAACCCGTCAGTCATGACTCAAGCTTGCGAATGGGAATTCTATTCTCACTGTATAAATAAAAGAAACTGGTGTCGAGTCTGCCATTCACCACCAATTCGTCTAGCGCGGAAAGTAGGGAACGGTAATATCTTAACGGGAACAGAATGTTACCATGTTTTCAGGTTCCCTGTGTTTACCCTTAGCTATATACTATGTGTAGGATAGAGTGTGAAACTAAAAAAAATATACTTATATAAATAGTTGATCTTTATGTATTTCATTTCGCCTTCTAAGAATTCCATGAGTAACATTTATTGCTTATTTAGAGAAGTCGCAAACGCTCTCGACCTAGAATCACGACCTTTGATCCAGTCACGTTCGTTATTTATCTTTATACTGATTACTTTTATATAAAATAATTTAATTACATATATTTTTTTAAGTTTTTTTTTGGTATTAAGTACTGTGACACATTTGAGGAAATTATATATTTGACATTTTCATTCGCCAGCTCAAGTAGGAAAACTTAACGCAGCTTTGACTTTTACCACTTAAGTTTCATTGTATCGAAAATAACGCGGAAAGTATGGAGTAGTGTGCCGTAAGAAAAGATTCTTGCCCACCCTACACTCAATTGAACTCAGTTTCCCGCACATGGCAGGGTGGACAGAGGGAAATTGGTAACCTGGTAAACTGGTAACCTGGTATCACCGCCAAATTTAAGATATATATATATATATATATATATATATATATATATATATATATATATATATATATATATATATATATATATATATATATATATATATATATATATATATATATACATATATTATAAAGCAACACTGAAGTATGACATACAGAGTCCTTAGAAAGTGTAAATAAATTTGAAATTTGGCATGAAAGGTCCTTGATAAGTAGCGTTATAAGAATAGGAAGGACATTCGTTCGGGAACGGGACAATACGCGATTTTTATAGTCCACATAAACGATAGGTGCAGTTAATACCGGTATCTATATAAAGTGATTTTCCCATGAAATTTTCAATAAAAAAATTTAAATTTGTATTTCGAATATTTTAACAAAATATATATTTCACATCACTTTACAAGTCTGCCTTCCAGAAGTAATATACAACTTTGCTGAGATAAGAACGCGGGCGGAGTCAGAAGGCTTATTAGTTGAAACCAAGTTTCGACCAACAATGCCACTCGCTACAAACAGAAGTACGAGCAAATGAAAGGAGATACGTTCGTACTTTCGAAATTTCTCATTAACTATCTATTTGTAAAGTTTAATGTAAAATTTTCATATTTGAACTATTATAGTTGGTGTGTTTTGCCTTGTCTTGTAGTAAAACTAGGTTTTTCTTGAGACTTCGTCAGTATAGTCAAATTAAAATAATTAAGAGTTATATGTATTTCACATATACATAGTATTGTACGCAAAGGGAACCTGGGAGTCTAGTGATATGACACTCTCATTTCATTAAAAAACTTCCGTTTTTTGGAGAAATTTCATGTTGAGTGGTGACACCTGACACTGCTTTGTCTGTTTACCAGAATAGCATATGACAATATTAAATATTGAATATTTTCGAGCGAGTTAGTTGTGGCTCTGCGTCACGAGAGACTAACCCAATCTGAATGGTTAACGTGATGTATAATTGATTACAACTACCTGCTAAATGCTATTATCTATAAAACACAAAAAGAACGACAAAATGGTATATATGTAATTTTTGTTAAAAATGAATAAAATATCGTACTTTACATTCTACCTTTGACAGATTTCATTGTTTGTCGATTCTAAGTCATCTTGGTCTACTAGACACCTCATTTATAATACCTAGAGTCTAATAACTTTTTTTTTTTCACTTCCACGCTGTATTTCTTACATTGCCGGGTGGGCAGGCGGAGGGAACTTGGAAACCCAGTGTGAAGACACTCTTTTCCCATTACGACACTACCGTTCCGCACTTCCCGCCGAATTAGGCATTGCGTGTTAAGTGTCGAAACTCAACGTCATAAACTGTATCACACGCAATATCATGCATTAAGCGAAATATTGAGAAAAGAGTGTCATAGCTCTATTTTCCCTCTGCCTAAAGTACTAATGCGAAATGAATCGTAAAGCTTGAAAAACATTTTTTGCTATGGATTTGGAACGAAAAATTTCAAAATCTTGAAATTTTCACTAAATTTAAAATACTAAATTTAAAAACGTTTAAAAATTTGAAATTTTTGGTTCTAAATCCATAGCATGAAGACAGAGAAGTCGGCATTTAAACTACATACTAAAACATTTATGTAACTTAGTAAATTCATAAACGTAAAGTAATTATTTAACAGAGACTAGCGTAACGTCTAACTATTCAAAGTCAGAATACTTAACTAGATATTAGCGATCTTGCAAAGTAAATTTATCTTTCATAAATATGGAGCGTAAAGTGAATGTACAATTAGATTGTTAATTATATTGTGTTTTTTTGTGTATGCCGCTTAGAGAAGGGAACCTGGGGGGGAGTGTTGAGACACTCTGTTTTCCACGCTTTAATTAGTTCTTGAGATGTGTTATTGTTACCAGAGG
>DWMZ01004213.1:0-11942 GCA_018249855.1 Eueides tales michaeli
ACATGTCTTCAGTACAAGTATGCGACGCGAGCGATGTTGCTACATCAACGAGCGGCGCGTCCATAAACATTGTTTCGATAAACTATTCATGTTGCGGTTAGAAGCTTTGCGCTTTGAAATAGTTTTGGTATAGACGCGTTTATGATGTGCGGTATGCGATGTAGCGTATGTATTTCGTGCCCTTTTTTCTTATAATATCGTTTGATCTCAATTTTGACGCCTATCGTGGCCTGTGAACATGACAGATTCACACTGTAGGAATATTTTTATATGAAATATTAACTAATTTTGGTCATAGTGACTTACACATAAAAGATAGATATATGCTGTCGCGGACTTTTATTTAGAACTATTTAAGATAAATAATCCTACAGTAATTATCTTTGTGTAACTCCAACGTTTAAAAAGTGTTTTTTAAAATCGGTCCACCCATCTTCGAGTAATCGGGGAACATACATAAAAGAACCTCCTTTTGTATGTCGGTTAAAAATCCCTATAAATTTTAATTTATTATGTTATTCTGATATCGAAGCTTTATTACTGCAAAGTTACATGAAAATCCGTTCAGTAGTTTTTGCGTGAAAGAGTAACAAACACACACATCCGTACAAACTTTCGCATTTATAATATTAGTAAGATTTTATATTTTAATTTTTTTTTACTTTGGTAACAAGGTCAAGCGTGGCGTTGAGTTCTGTCACTGAACACCCAATGCCTCAAATTTAGCGGATATTGGAGAATGGAACGAAAAACCCGGAAGGGAACTTACCGTCAAGACGCTCGGTTCCCGGGTTCCCTCTGCTTACCCTCCTATATGCGGGATACATATTAAAGCTGGTAACAAATTAATATACTATTTCTCTCTTTGTTGTCAGGCGTACGAAAGGCGGTTTCCAAGTTGCCCCCAGATACCGGTGGTGATGGAGTGCGTGATAACTGAAGATAGCTGGTCGGCGGATGACTCCCAGCGGCACACCACTAGACGCTGCCAGCTCAATGTGGACGCGCCTTATCTGCTGAAAAAGGTAAAATTTTTAAAATTCTACTAACTTGTTATAAACTAGCCACCAGCCCGTGGCCTCGCCCGCTTAATTGCGTAACTTTATTTTTCTAATTTTAACTTTTTTTCTTGTTTTAATGACAATATCACTTTTAAGACAATATCTATACATGAAAAACTAAAATTTCAGTTTAATAAATATTTGTTTTCGTAGCTATTTAACCTTGATATTTTAAATTGGTGTATTTTTTATTTTTTAACCGTTTTTAAACAAACAAACGCCAAATGTTACGTGAATTGCCATAATTTAATAGTGCATTTAAATCTAATAAGGCGTTTCTGAGATTAGCGCGTACAAACGCTCGTATAAACGGCCAAAAAAATAATTAAAAATCACTATTTTTGAGGCCCTATCTATCATATTAATAAAAAAGTTTTCTATATACTTTTTTAATATATCTTCCATGTACAGATTTATTATAAGTATTTCTGTGAATGGATGCTTGTTCCACTGCGCAAAAAGTACCGAACGGTCTCAGTCTACCCGTGACCACGGACTACTGTAAAGTGTTCGAAACGTCGGGTTTCCAAAAATGTTTAAAATTCAATATACGCGATTAATCCGGTTAAAAGTGTTTCATTTAAAACTACTGAACGGGTTTGGATGAAAGTTTATAGTAATACAACTTATTTACCAGAATATCATATAGGCTTTATTTGTTTTATATTATATATTTTGTATGATTTTCCTATAATAATGACATGTAAGCGCGCGATACCGTTTGTGGGTGGTCGCTAGATACCTATTACCTATATACTCGTATTTTTGTATATGTATTTTCTGTGGTCACTTGTATCACTTCTGACTGTTGGAGACGTCAGATTTCTAAACATATACTCTTTTTTTAGCTTCACGCTGTGGGGAGGCATAGGGAAGTTTTAAACTTAGTGTTAAAACACTCTGTTGCATTCCCCACTTTCCGCCACATTTGCGTGTTGAATGGCGTAACTCAACACCGCGCGTCGCGGTCGATATGAAAATATCAAATATTTGATATGAAAATATGAAATATACTACTTCAATCGGAGGATCGGAGGAGGATCGATACCACAAACCTACGCGTTTACAGTCCCACGCTTTTGCCCTGCGCCACTACAGGCATAATCAGTCGATCACGTAAAAAAATATTAATATTAACAGAATATATGTTGATATTAAATATTTTTTAACTGATATATCGCGTATAATTGGTTTTAATTGGTCTTGTTACTTCCTTATTGAACTCAAGGTTAACTTGTTTTAAGATCTACTTCTTTTCTATGGTAAATATATAGGCAATTAAAGTTACTATGTATTATCTATAGAAATAACTTTGTCACAGACGGAGCTACGATATTGTTTTATTAGAGACATAACTTACCATATGTTGGGACACTCTGTTCATCATTTTTCAACCAATATTCTAAGCATTGCGTGTAGAGTGCCGTAACACTACGGGGGTAGTGAAAAAACCGCGGCGCTTAGTTCCGCCACTCAACATGCAAAGCTTTAAGTATTCTATGCAAATTATTATTTCAATTACTGTCGTTTACGTTTTAATGTTTTTAAAGAAAATGTAAATGATCAATTGTTTTGTTAACTCATTGTTGTTTTGAAGGATACAAATTTTGTATATATATATGTAATTTGTAGACGCAAAATATGTAAGAGTTTAAAATTCTTAGATTAATATATATTTTTTTAGCAGCGTTCAACTGGAAGAAATGTAATATACCACTGGTAACGAGGTAAAGCGCGGCGTTGAGTACCGCCGTTTACATAATTCAGATTTAGTGAGGATAGGCAACCCACAACCGATCACGTTTACGCTCGCTCACTTGCACCACGACCGACCATAAATATTGATATGAATATCCAATTTTCATAAGACAATTAAGAAAAAGACGTTTTACTATTTATAAATCCTTATTTTTTCATATAAAACATTGTAATTTATACACAGTGTAACTTGCCCTCGAATTCCGAACGATATACATACAGTAATGCTAGACAAACTGATAGAATTGTCATGTAGGTATATGGATGATACGTGTGACTTGTTACATTTTCCTTATTGACAAGGTAGACATGTTTTTATTTAAAGGTTGTTATAGTTGAAGCCGGTCGTGGCGCAGCGGCACAAGTGTGTGACTGTAAACAATAGGTCGTGGGTTTGATCACCACTCGAGGAAATGAAATGTTTCATATTTTCAATTAAAATATTTATTGCTTTCATTTCTTCTTCTCTCTGGTTACAAGGCAAAGCACTGAACGGAGTGTCTTAACACTAGGTTCTCAAGATCCCTCTGCCTACCCTGCCAAGTGCGGGATACAGATTGAAGCTGAGTGGTAAAATAGTTTTAAAGTATGTCCGATATATAGTAGGGCAGCCGTAAGTCAATACCGTTCGCGTTTTGTGTAATTAAATTATTACAGCGAAAAAAGAATATAGATCATTTCTCCGAGTTGGAAATCGAATCCACAACCTGTACACAAAAACACTTTTTTTTATTTTTTAGCTTCGCGCTGTATCCCGTGGCAAGGTAGACAGGGGAACCTGGGAACCTAGTGTTAACTCCGTTCCACTTCAGTTCCCCACATCCCTCCGAATTTGAGGCATTGCGTGTTGAGTGGCGGAATTCTACGCCGCGCTTTGCCTTATTACCAGAGTGAAGAAATGAAACATTAAATATTTAAATTGAAAATATTAAATATTACTTTTCCCCGACTGGGGATCGAACCCAGAACCTATCGGTTACAGTCACACGCTTGTACCGCTGCGCCACGACAGGCCTCACTATTTCTATCTAATAAATATTTAATTTAACGTCAATTTCTTCATGATTTTCTGTTGGCACAGATGATCGGAGTCGACTATATCTACTTCATCCAGAAGAACCACCTGGACCTCAAGAACAGAGTGCTGGAAATAGAAGCGACCAACGAAACCTTTGCTGCAAGAGTGTCCGTGATCGAAAAATGTAGATATTATGTGAGTATATGGATTGTTTTTTTTTGGAAGAATTTTCAGATTTGCATAGGTTAAACGCGACAGGTAGTAGGTTTGATCACGACTCGAACAAACGCAATATTCAATGTTTGCTACCTAGCTTAAGTATCCAGGCGAACTTTAACCTTCCTTTCCTTTACTCATTAAACAAAATCTTAATAATTTGAACAGAAACTTGAAGAATATATATAGAATTTTTTAAAATAACCTGAGAACAGGGGTGGATATAATTTTTAAATAATTAGATTTATTAGGGATAAGAAAGCAGTCGAGCGGACCCTCGACCTACACGTATACTCAGGAACAATATACCCCAGACAAAAACAAGGTAACAACGCAAACGTCTTAAATTTTTAATAATAAAATGTTTAATAATTCTCTCAGCTTTACGCTGTATACCGCACATGGTAGGGTAGACGGAGGTAACTTGGGAACCTAGTGTTAAGACACTCCGTTCCCTACTTATCGCCGAATTGAGGCATTGCGTGTTGATGACCGAACTTTGTCTCGTTACCAGAGGGAGGAAATACAAATAATAATAAATATTTAATTTCCTCCAATAGGGATAGAACCCACGACCTGTCACGCTTACAGTCACACGCTTGTGCTTCTGCACCAAAAAAGCCATCCTAAACATGTCTTAATAAATTAAATCTGCATGCGAACAATCTGTTTGAATGAAACATAAGCAATGAGGTAAACCAAGACAAAATTTAATATTAAACAAGTATTGCGTCTAGGTCTGGAAAGCTTTCAAACAAGCTTATTCTAGGAAATACTTGGAACGTTCAGGATAATCTCACTTGTATCTGGAAAATGTATTACACCTTGTTGTCTTCAAAAGCTGCTTTATACAAAGTTTTATTTTAAGATATAGGTTTTTTTTTACATTGTATTATATATATATTTTTTATATGTTTAATACGGTTGCGCTGAGTCCCACCACGCAATGCCATAAATTCAGCAGAAAATGGGAAAGTGGGGGAAGTATTTTAACAGTAGGTTCCCAAGTTCCCGCAACCATGCTAGGATACAGCATGAAGCTAAAAAAATACTTGTTTCTGTAAAGGTTTTTTTTTTTAATTATATATTTTATCCTAATATAATTTATCCCGCAAAGAGCAGGGTAAGCAGATGAAACCTGGCAACCCAGTTAGTGTTGTCACTCTGTATTCATTAACATCCGTTCCCTTCGTTTATTTAGTTTAATAATATCGTTTTAAATGTCTCTTAAACCGTTTACTTATTTTGATATAAAAAAAAACATTCGGTTATTTTTTAGAGTAAAATAAGCAGCAATGTAATGCTAACCAAGAAAAACCTGCAATTGAAAGGCAACATTTGACTTCTAGTTTCGGTACTAATTTTAGTATTGTTAGTAACAACTATTTTTGCACAGTAAGTATTTAAACTCATAGATGCCACCTTCAGTGGCGCGGTTTCTGCCTGTAACGGCGGCGGTTGTAGATTCGATCCCCGCTCAAGGAAATTGAGTATTTATTGTTTCTTCGTTCTGGTAACAATATACAAGTTGTATTTCGTCACCTCACATGCAATATTTTTTTAAAATTGGACCATATGCGTAGGTTTATCGCGATGAAACTCTTTTACGAATGCACTGGCCCAGTGGAAAATGAAGCAGGTTACTTGCGGCTTAAAGATAAGCAGATTTAAGCTATCCATATAAAACGTTAACGGTGTTCCTCCTCTTTCTCACTGGTCGGGACTATCAGTGCTAACGAATAATTTGAACCCCGGCAATGTTCCTTTACGTACCCGGCTATGCAGAAGAGCGTATACCTATCTTATAATTTCTTCATGCTACTCTATTATTGAATACCCGTTGATCGATTTTTTGCCATTTATTTTTGCTTTATTGCAAAAGCTAAAGGTTACTTTACTCTTCTTCAAAGATTTATTGACACTTAAGTCTTTCTAAAATTGTCCTTGTCTATTTTTTTAGCTAGGGATAAAGGTCTGTCGTGGTGCAGCGGCACAAGGGTGTGACAGTAAACGTGACAGGTTTTGGGTTCAATCCTCACTCGAGGAAATGACTATTTAATATTTTCAAATTAAATATTTTTTTTTATTTCTTCGCTTTGGTATCAAGGCAAAGCATGTCGTTGTGCCACTCAACACGGAATGCCTCAATTTCAGCGGCAAGTAGGGAATGTAATGGAGTGCCTTAACACTAGGTTCCCAAGTTCCCCCTGACTATCCTGCTATGTGCCAGATACAGCCTAAAGGAAGTTACATATTTACATATTTTTGCTATAAATAATATTTAATAATAAAAATATGGTGCTATAAAATTGCAAATGCGACCTTATCACTATTAGCAATGTCTTATAGGCACCTCAACTCAGGCATTTATGACTTTAAGAGTTTTTTTTTTAAATTTATTATTTTTGTCTGTTAGTTTATTATTTATTATTTTTATTCTCTTATGAAAATAATAATAAAAATAATATATATAAAATAATATGAGACGCTTCGTTCGTTAAACTATATCCGAATCAATTTTGGTGTGTACGAATCATCCGGTGAACAGTCGGGGGATCTCATGAGGGGACCTAAAATACTCCAATCAATCAACTAAGTCAGGCGTTTATAGGCTAGCCTGTGACATGACTCACTGCATCCCGTTTTGGTTACTGCGATAAAAAAAAATATCTGAAAACAGTAAATGTTTTGTATGAATATATAAGCCTCAAATTCGGCGGAAAATGGAGAACATGGAACGGAGTTTCTGTTCACTGTGTTTCTATGTTCCCTCTGCCTACCCTAATAAGACTTAAAATTCATACATTTTCCTTCCTTAATTTTTGATTTTCGTATTTGAATGTATTTGACGCGACAGGTTGTGGGTACCCATTCGAGGAAATAAAATGTGCTAACAAGAGGTTCCCTCTGCCTACCCGTCTGTGTGCGTGACATAGCGTGAAGCTGCAAAATATTATAAAATCCTGATTTAAACGTCAAAGCCATTTCTTTATGAATGAGCTATATAAAATATCGTTTCCCTAAAAATACCCGCCTTTCAATTTCATTTACCGTCTGGAATTACAGAAGATTTACTGCCCTGAATAATGTTTTTTCGTTAGCTTTCATGAGCACTGTGACCATATTTTATGAATATTTGCTAGTCAGCTTACCACGCTGTGTACCGCACATGGCAGGGTAGGCAGAGTGAACTTGGGAAACCAAGACACTTCGTTCCCATCGAGACACTTCCGTTCCCCACTTTCCGCCGAAATTTGAGACATTGCGTGTTGCGTTGCGGAATTGAAACCCGTGTTTTACCTTGTTGTCAGAGGGAGGAAATTAAATTATTAGTAATTTTATTTCTTCCAGTGGTAATCGAGCCCAAGCGTTAACAGTCGCACGCTTTTGCTCCTGCGCCACGACAATCCTTTTTTATTTTTTATTTTTAGCTTCATGCTGTATCCCGCACGAGGCAGGGTATGCAGAGGGAACCCGGGAACCTAGTGTTAAGACACTCCGTTCCACTTTACTGAGTGACGGAATTCAACGCCGCGCTTTGCCTTATTACCATAGCGAAGAAATCAAACATTAAATATTTAAATTGAAAATATTAAATATTTCATTTCCTCGACTGGGGCTTGAACCCACAACCTGTCTTTCACAGTCACACGTTTGTGTCGCTGCGCCACGACAGTCCTCAATTAATATATTGAACAACACAATTAACTTTGAACAATCTCCAATGTAATAGTACCTTTGCCTCTAAGGCTTCTAATTTAAGGTACTTTGGCCTACGTAGCCGTTTGATCAGATTATTTGGATCAAATTTCGTCAAATCCGTGACTTATGACGCAAACTAGTGCCGTTCACACCACCGTCGTGCCTGGGCAATATGCTTGAAGAAATATGTACATAATTGTATAAATAATTCATGGAGTGCCTGAGATTTAAGACTTAAGTATAAATTTTAAGGTGTGTTTTAAGATTTTTGTGCGCTAAGTATGGTTATAAAACATATTCTATATTATAATATTTGTCATGTTTGTATGTATGCAAACAACTCATTGACTTCAACGCGTTGCCTATTAGTGACCTCTCATTGAGTAACCGTTAGTCTGTGTCTGACATTTAATTCTTGTAATGAATGAATGCATTTGAGCCCGAAGTTCCCGTGTTTCCAAGGTTCCCAGGTCACCAATGTTCCTTGATATTCCCAAGGATCCCAATGAAACATGTTTCCAAGGTTCCCAATTATACCATCCTCCGAAGGTTCCCAAGACTCTCTGATGCTCCCAAGATTTCCAGGGTTCCGGGTGTTCTAGTGGTTATAAAATATTTTTTGTCTCAATACTACAAAACCTCGTGCCACCGTGCCACGACAGCTTCAAATGTGTCAATAAATTAGCATTAATGTGTCAAAGATAAAACAAACATACAGATATGACCGTAAACATAAAAAACATCATGTTTAATGATATATATATTTGGAACGTTTATTATTCTTATCGTCTATTTATTTTCCATCTGATAGCGAAGTGTGTGTTCATAAGATGCGTCGTAACTCGTAAAACGTAACCCTGACTCGATTGAGTACCGGAAGTGTTGATACGGTGTTATCAGTGTTTTCGTTTTTGCCACTTTCTAAGCCACGATCATGGTGATTTTGGAAGGTGGAGCTTGTTTGTTTTTGCGGTGTGTTTGTTCTAACAAAAATACAGAGCGAATTTATTGAAAAGAAAGTTTGGATGGTTTTTCTTATTACGCTTGCTAACTTTGTTACTTGAGCGGCTCAGTAAAGGGTCCCCTCGGGAACCTTGAAAAAGATATTGGCCAACAATTGTAAGCTTTGTTGGAGACTAATGCAACCAATTTTGCAGCATATACATATTTAGCTTAAGAGATATTTTATTTAGCCAGTTATTAAATTCTCTCTGTCTGCACTGCTATGTGTGATATACGATGTAAAGCTGAGAAAAACATTATAAAATATAAAATGGAGGCCTGTGTGTGACGGGTTGTGGGTTTGATCCCCACTCGAGAAATTGAAATATTTAATATTTTCATTTCTTTGCTCTGGTATTAAGACGACATGCAATGGTTCATATTCGGAAGGTGGGGAACTGAATAGCAGGTTAGGCAGAGGAACCTTGAGAACTACCCTTGATGCCTAATCTGCTATTCGGATACCGAGCGTGACGATAAAATAAATATTTTTTTATATATATATTTTTATATAGTACCAATTGCATGACAAACTTCGAATTGGCAAATGCATGTGCCCTATATAACGTAAGCTTAGTTTTATTAAAATGGTTAGTCATATTCTTCCTAACTTAAAATAACAATACAATTTTATATTATATATTACATACTCTTTATTGTACTGTATACAATTATGAAATCAATAATTATTGTTTCAAATAGTTTCTATGAGGCAATTGGTTACAATTGCTTATATTTAATTTTATTCTTTGACTCACTTACTCAGCTTCACGCTCTTTCCCGCATAAGGCAGGGTAGTCAGAGGGAACCCGGGAACCTAGTGTTTAGATACTCCGTTCCACTTCCGTTCTCCACTGTCCGCCGAATGTTGAGTGGGGGAACTCAACATCGCGCTTTGCCTTATTACCAGAGCGAAGATATGAAAACATTTAATATTTAAATTGAAAATATGAAATCTTTCATTTCCTCAACTAGGGATCGAACTCAGAACCTATCGGTTACAGTCACACGCTTGTGCCGTTGCGCCACGACAGGCTTCAATTTATTCTTTGACGCAATCATATATTGTGTAAGCATAATTTATAAAGGTGTATATAATTTATTTTTACTTAAAGTATCTTCCACATTATACCTTGTAGAAAGATGCAACCTTAAAACAAGTATTTTTCTCATTCATTTCTGACTGCTAAACAAGACCCCCTGATATAGATCCCTAGGGGGGAATTGAATCATTTGTTGCTGTGCCCCTGAACAGACAATATCTTGAATTTGAGAGGAAAACGGAGAATGGAGTGTCTCGACACAAGGTACACTCTGACTGATAGCATCGTGCTACACAAGGGATACATTGGGAGAAAAAAATCTGTGTCCAGTGGTGAAACAGTGACGTCATATCGTTAATTTGAACATCACTTGCCGGTAATGAACACACGTTCATCGTTTTTCATCGCGTACGGTTTAAATTCTTTAAATATTTATCGAAGCC
The DNA here is from genome assembly GCA_018249855.1 of Eueides tales michaeli. NCBI lineage: Eukaryota > Metazoa > Arthropoda > Insecta > Lepidoptera > Nymphalidae > Eueides > Eueides tales. The sequence goes on from DWMZ01004213.1 coordinate 10,244, forward strand.
TGTCTTGGCGCAGAGTCACAAGAGTGCGAAACTGCGACAGGTTGTGGCACCGTTGGGTACCGCCACTAAACACGCAGTGCCTTAAGCTTAGATGGTTCCCGAATTTTCTCTGTACGGGATACAGCGTGACAGCAGCAAAAAGAAATATCGGGATTGTTCTGATTCGAATCATAATTTTTACAGTGTTAAAGTGTTAAGGCACACGAAGAAAATAAAAACACTTAAATACTAAATTTAAAAACGTAAAAAATTTGAACGAAGCAGGCTTTGAACTCGCACCTCTTGGAATCCGTCCAAGCGCTCTGACCACTAAGCCATATATATATATATATATATATACAAAACTAAGCAGTCTTATGTATGTATAGATCAGTCCAGGACATACGTCCTCGTACCAACCACGAACAAAGCAATTATATTCCAAAGGAAACAGTATTATTGCATTTAACAATACATACAATATGCAAAGAATTTTAAACTCTCTTACCACACATTGGAGTGCTTTATTGAAAATAATTCTCCAACACATGTCGGTACTCACGACTGACATGCTAATGCTAATGAAGCCTAATCGATAAATATATGTAGAACTTATCAGCAGGTTATCGTTGTTGATTTCTATAGGAGGCAGTTAGATTATTGTTGTACTATAGATGGTAATGAAGCCATATTTTAGGTGATGTGTCAGAAATTGTTGAATAGACATGTTGATATTACTGTGGTTCTATTATTTTTTGTTGCTTTACGCTGTATCCCTCATCTGTGCAAGGCATCACTCAATTGAAATATTTCTTGATGAGTCACGGAGTACAACGCCGCTCCTTGACCAGTGACCTGATCGAGGAAATATGCGAACATGTTTAAATATCCTTGCAAGCAAAGTTCTAGGCTGTCGGCACGATGTAGATAAATTTAGTTAATTTGGATTAGGCCTGTCGTGGCGCATTGGCACAATTGTGTCACTGTAACCGACATGTTTTAGGTTCGATCCCCATTCGAGGAAATGAAATATTTAATATTTTCAAATTAAATATTTAAAGTTTAATTTTTTTGCAAAGCGCGGCGTTGAATTCCGCCACTCAAAACGCAATGCCTCAAATTCAGCGGAAAGTGGGAAACGTAAGTGGAACGGAGTGTCTTAACACTAGTTTCCGAAGTTCCCTCTGCCTACCCTGCCACGTGCGGGATACAGTGTGAACCTAAAAAAAATATGTATTTAATGTTTTCATTTCTTCGCTCTGGTAACATAAGCAACAAACCCAGCGTTGAGTTCCAACGCTCAACATGCAGTGCCTTAATTTGCTGGATTCTTCATAAAATATTTAATAATTTCATGTTCTTGTTATATATAACAGCTTGTTGGCTAGTCTGCTAAATGGAGCTGTTAGTAAAATTTAGCAGACCAAGCAATAAATATAGTGTCTACATGAAAGATTCTCGCTCGAATACCCTTATATTGCATTGAGAGGTGGAAAGTTAAGCCGCGTTTTATATTTTTTCTAAGCGAGTATCGAATCTGCGGACACGTGGCATGATGTCCTCACTTGTGATATAACATCCAGAAAATGACTACAAAGATTTTAATAATTAACACTAAAATTGGTTCTCTGACGATGTTATCGAGAACAAATATATATTAAATTTTCTCTTTTGTCCCACTTGTTCAACGGATTGCTCGTTTACGCGAGGACAGTGCCCA
>DWMZ01004214.1:0-11940 GCA_018249855.1 Eueides tales michaeli
CGATAGCGGTTAATTTCAATGTCGAAACTTTTTGAGTACTTCCAAACTTGCCTACAGTTTTTATTATCTGAGAATGGGTAAATTCTTTTATTTTCATGAAATGTTCATTTAATTTATTTGATTTATAGTTTTGTGGTATTTATATTTACAATGTTTTATTTATATACATATACCATTAAGTAATAAGAAATTAGTGTCATGTTCCATGAAAACGTTCGCTACACACGAAACTACTAAATAAAAGTATTTTCCAACATTGAAAATTGTTTCATTTGCCTGCACACAATTTTATTTTTCCTGCAAGTTTAGTCTATTATACTCTCTCTCTTTCTCTTTCTCTCTCTCTCTGTAGGTACAGGTTTAGGTAGATATTATGAATAATGTAATTTATGTTAAATCTAATATTAATTATTAAGGTTTATTAAAAGGAAACGGTACTCGTATCCAGTCTGGTTTTAGTATTTAAGTGAATTAGAGATCTGACGAATTAATTATTTTCTTTTTTAAAGAGAGGTCCATATGTTTTTCATAAAATAAAAAGTGAAATTTTGAAAGAGATTTTTCCATTTGTTAACCATTGCAATTTTCTTGAACCATACTTGGAAAATACATAAATATTTTAAAAATCTGTTTGGCAGTAATATTTAGACCTAAATACAACCGTAACATATTTCTACACAAGTCACTCAATTGTTTTCAAATATATAATAAGCCTCATAAAGAACTAAACATATTTGGGCATTCATTGATGTGGAATAATTTCACGCCATTATGAAAACATATTATATATTGATTACTTAATGTGATTTTATTGTAATACTTCAACAATGATTGTTCTTTGTAATTCAGGTTCGTAATGTATTGTTCCATCTACTTTGTCTGTCTTCGATACTCCATTTTCCTCAGAATTCTGTGGTAGTATTGCATTTTCAGTGAATACAATACAGAAATGTCACACTTATAGGATAATTTTATGTTCATGTGTCTGTTTGAAATTAATGAAATATAATAACTTAATCTACCTGCATCTATATGGTACACATAAAGAAATGAACATTAAGGTCAACACAATCAAGAGAATCGAGAGTGTATTATTTGTTTTTGCCGCATATTGTATGAAATACTCCTAGTAATCATATTCTATAAGATTATTTTTCTGTCCCTTTGTTCTTTAAATTTTTATTTGCTATGGAATAAGAATTCACAAATTGTAGTACTTAATAGACGGCTAGTTAAGAACCAAAAACTTTATGACGGTTTTGTGTGAACCTTCATTGCCTGATTCAGTACCATATTAGATGTAAAAGATGTAAAATTAGACGTGAAAGTTGATTGTAGTTATGATGAAGTTAATTTGCAGATAAATGAAATAAAGTAATAAACTTGAAATAAATTAATAAAATTAATTGGAATTTTAATGAAATATGAAATTGTTAATTAAAAGAAGTATTCAGCTTAACTTAACTACACTTCACGCTGTATCTATTGCGGTAAAGCTAATCAGAACGGAACGCCAAACGCCACGGTCTCGGCATACTCCTTACACCTAGTCTATTGTCTTCAACCTTAATACACGCCCTCCGGGAGGTCTTCATACTTTTTACGTGGCCTTCTAGTATCGTAGATGCTGTTTTCGAAGGTCAACCTCTCTTACCACTGTTACATATTGAGCGTTAATTTTAAATGATTTGAAAAATTAAAGCCTTTACATTACACAATAATTTGAAATAAATAAGAAAAAGGTAACTTCATACTTTATGTAAAGGTGGCCGCTGGCTTGCTTTCAAAGTAATGTATTTTTTTTTTATGAGAAGTCAGGCTCGGGGGGAACGATAGTTCTAAGGAAATAAAAAATATAAAATTGTAAACAAACTACATATATTAATATACAAAGCTGGAAGAGAAAGAATAAAAGCACAGTTTTTCTATTTTGTTTGTTTCTTTTGCAGAACCCTATTGTTACGGGTAGCAGGTGTGCAATGCATAGTCGCGACTGGCTGTCAAATGACTCACCATATATCTCGCTTAAAACTTTGTAACCACTGTGCTAGAAACTGCCAAAATTTGATAACTTTCACACAATCACTCTAGATTAATTTAATATATGATCAAAACGACTGTGTCTAATAAATTACATTTATCATATAGATCAGTCACATTCTCCTACTCAAAAAAAAAGATTATACACTTTGCTCTTCTCTGTTTTAATTGTACATTGTCATTTTGTAATATTTTGTAAAGGCACAACTTACTTTCCGCTTAAACAATCTAATAAACAAAGATATTAGCGATTGTTTTGTTTCGCTTTTCGCTTTCTTTATCCTGCATAAGATAGGGTAGGGTAGGCAAAGGGAACTTGGGTACCAAGAGCTAAATTTCGTACTCCATTCCGTTCCCTCTGTCTCCCGAATTTAGGCAAGGCGTGTTTTGGCTTGTTACCAGAGCAAGGAAACGAAAACATTAAATATTTCATTTTCACGAGTTGGGGTTAAACCCACAACCTGTCGTGTTTATAATATGTCCCTGCACTGCGACAATACTATAAAAAAAAATTAAGATCGTGATTTTTTTTATATTAGGTATCTGCCGGAGTTGACTTTCACCATTCAGCATGCAATGTCTTAAATCCTGGTGGAAAGTGGAAACAGAGCGTTTTAACAGTCTAAGCCTTCCCTACCATGCGGAGTAAAGCTTCACGCTGTATCCCACACATGACAGGGTAGGCAGAGGGATCTTGGGAACCTAGTGTTAAGACACTCCGTTCCACTTCCGTTCCTCACTTTCCGCCGGATTTGACGCATTGCGTGTTGAGTGGCGGAACTCTACGCCGCGCTTTTGTCTTAATACCAGAGCAAAGAAATGAAATATTAAATATTTAAATTGAAAATATTAAATATTTCATTTCCTCGAGTGGGGTTCGAACCCACAACACGTCGGTTACAGTTACACGCTTGTGCCACTGCACCACGACAGGCCCAGTATTTAAAAGAAAAACACGAGGAGTAATGCGTGTCTTCTGGCCAATACAGACAGATATTTATGTGTATATATATATATATATATATATATATATATATATATATATATTAATATATATATATATATATATATATATATATATATATATATATATATATATATATATATATATATATATATATATAATTATCTGTCTGTAATGGCCATATTTCTTTGCGCTGGCAAAAAAGGTCCGTGAGTTTTGCTAATCAACACGTAATGTCCTAAATATGAGTGTTAAGCGAAGAATGGAGTATTGTGTTGTGGTACTTGACAGGTTCACTGGCTACTGCTAAGCAAAAAATAGCGTAAAGAACAAAAAGATAATGAATTATTAATAAAAAAAATATGTGTATATAGTTACAATCAACTATGAGTATTAATAAAAAATTTAATAACAGCGTGAATTCATCGGCCAAAATCCCTATTTATGCGATGTCCCAAATTAAAAGCGCGCGTAGAGTTTTACGATACTGCAGCGCCCGAAAAGTCATTTCGCTTATCCGTAACCACATGCCACTTAATTCAGCCTCTTTACCTTCATAAATGGCTTGCTTTGCTTGATTTTTTAAGTTCGGTACCTAGATTCTTACGATATTTAAGATGTTGAATTTAAAATAATACTTTCGATTTACAATTATTATAAACTAGCTGTTTGCCCAAGGCTTCGCCCGCGTAGAATTCAATTTATTTCTGGAAAACCACCTGAGTTTTAACTACCCTTAACCCTCCCTCCCTCACATAATGATGTAGAAGTATGTTATTTATTTATTGCAATTATGGTAGATTTTATGAAAGAGTTTAGCTAAAATGACATTACTTTCACTACAAAGTTTAAAGCAAATCTGATTATTAATCATACGCAAGCCATATTTTTCCTGTAGTGCTACTTCCAATAGTGGTACTTTTGGAATGTTGAATTTAAAATAATACTTTCGATTTACAATTATTATAAACTAGCTGTTTGCCCACGGCTTTGCCCGCGTAGAATTCGTTTTATTTCAGGAAAACCACCTGAGTTTTAACTACCCTTAATTTTCCCTCACATAATGATGTAGAAGTATGTTATTTATTTAGTTTAGTTAGTAGAAGTATGTGAAAAATTTTAGATTCATGTTTTATTAGTTATTTTAAGCCTCTTTCATCGTTTTTTCGTAAATCAATGTGGAGACATGATTTTTTACTGCTTTTTTCATGTTGATGTTTATGTTCTATTTAAATCGATTTGAATTTAAAACTTTGTGTGTGCTGTTTTTCCGCCAGTAAGTAATTCGCGATTTATTGCGAGAGCAATTTTTCTTTTATCGTCGCAATACAGCTAGAATTGCTCTTGTTAGATAAGTTTATCCAGTGCATCCTGGAGCACCTAAGAACAGCTTACCTTCCGTTACTTAAGGCGCTTTGGACCATCTGACTGAATATTGGTCTTTGTTCCTTTATAAATTTGGATGCGCTCTCATTAACTATAGTAGTCAATTCGTTAAAACGGTTCGAAGGTGCTAAGCGTTAGTAACATTATAGCAAATAACTGGCGTACTGGGACTGTCACTCAGGCAAAATTCCTAACAATTTTCTACACTATCAATAGTTTTTTAAAAAGGAACAGAAGGTGGTCCACGCCCAATTAGTATCATTCCCCACTATTAGGATGCACTTTGCATCCTCTGCAAAGAGCAGCATATGACCACACCATTTTTTTCTTCTAACACCGTATTTTGTTCACTTACAACTAATATTTTATATGCAGCTCATAGATTTTGACACCTCCGAGTCAAAAGTTGTAGTAATTACGAATATTTATACGCTGGAAAATAACCACAATGTAACGGCGTTTTCCCTTCCCTTGGCTAGGGTTGCGTCGCTAACTACTGTGTACTATTACGTTTTTTTATTTCTTTCCGTAAAAACATTTATTACGCTAACACCCTTTTCTACCTTAAAATATCTTTGATTTTTACGATTGATACTTATTTAAATGAAATAAATTTAACCGAATTATTCCGAATTAATTGGATTAATTCATTAAAATTTGTTTCATTTAAAACCCTTTTTTACATATTAAAGAATTTTAGCTAAGGCATTTTCAGATTATTTTAATTACTTTAATTTTAAATACTTTAATTTGATTACTTTATTTTTATATATTTTATTTTTTTCATAAAGATTTAAAAATATATAAGCGATTACATAAACTTATTAACCTATAACACGCACCGTTTCTCTGAGATAACCACACTCAATTTTTTATTCTACCACTTCACTTTATTCACTATAGTTTAGGATGATGTGATATAAAAAATAGACAGATTTTAACGACAGCCGAACTTAAACAAAATACTTAAATAAATATTGTAACTTTTCCTTTAAACCTTGATACACACGAAAAAGACAAATAAAATGGTTTCTCCTCTACCGGGTATGATGCGTCGACCCGTAGCAAATTTAAAATAACGTCGAAATTTTTAAAATTATAGATATTCTATTATTAATTTTGATTACTTTACATGCTTTTTTCGTAAAAATATTAAATGTGCAAATACCCTATTTCTACTATTTTAATATAGCAATTTAATTTAAATTAATCCATCACAATTTATATTTCTATACCGGATATTCCATATTTCTATTAATTAGTCAATAAGGAAAATGTGTCAAGATGCACATCCTATATTTTATTATTTTTAATAGTTTGGCTGGACCGTTTTTATTGTTCATGACATATTCCATATTTTCGTTTTTAATATGTCAATGTAAAATGCTCATCACACCTAATAACTTTTGTTAAAACATTATTTCATTATTTCGTATATTTTAGCTGGACTGTTATGATTATTTATGACATGTTCCAGATTTTAGATTTTAATATTTCAATGCAATAAATAAGCCAGCTCGCATCGGAACTAGCTTCAAGGATCTCAAGCCGTATTTGAATATATAACTCTTTCCCTTATCACTACAATGTTTACTAATTAAATACAATATATAAAAAAATACCTAATGAATATAAAAACTTAAACAATCAATAAAATTTCTTAACCCTTAATTACTCGCGAGGGGTCAGAGCATTTTCGCGTTAAAAAATGAAATACTTGACGCGACTCCCCCCCACGCCCTCGCTAGCTTCATAAAGCACGCCTAAGTTTGTATTTTAGTAGCGACTACGTCACGAAAGTATATGGATGCGTCGGTATGTTCTTGAACCGTGCGACTAGTCACGTTACTTTTTTGGAGGAGGTAAATGTTTGTTTTATGTATTATTTTTGTATATAATGAATTATGTTTGTATTATTGTATGTTAAATGAATAAATGTTTGTTATTATTTCTGTTTTAACAGCTTTATACAACAAAATCATTCCAATATTTAGTTTTACGAAGATTTTTGTCATTGTACATCGAAGAAATACTGAAAAATCACGTGTATACGTAAGGCGTAATTTCTTGTGGCAATTGGCTGTTGAACTTACTCGTAAACAGCAAAAAAAGATAAAGAAAGACTTGATGTCAGAGCAACTCCTAAAGAGGTGAAAAAACGTCTGATGGAAGTTCATGAGTTGGAAAATCGCGACACACTAATCACTACAAAACGTGGACGTTGCAATAGCTGCCCACGGTAAAACGACCTCAAGGTACCCACCAAATGTAAGAAATGTTCAAGATTTGTGGACAATGAACACTGAGCGATTCTGAGAGTTCATAGATATAAGAGTAATAAATGATCTCAGTGTACTACAGTACAAATTAATAGTTATTTTATTTTATCTTGTTTTTGTTTAATTTGTTATTATTTTATATAGATATTTTAAAATAAACAAAGCACATTTATAATAAAATTGTTTCATTTACTTGTACTTTTCAATATGTATTAAATTTGCTGATACTTACTATTTGAGGTCAATTATGACCCCATTCGAGCAGTTATGTAATATTCTTTGTGTAACTAAGGGTTAAAAAAAAACTATAGCATATTTCAAAATTTTACGTATAAAAGTATATTTTTTATTCACTAGTACCGTAGTAACAAAGCAAAATAGTCCATTAAAATTGCCTTATGGCCGTTTCTTTCGTACTTGGCATGGTTTACATGTGAAATTACCATAAGCTCTGGGCTATTTCGTTTACGAAACGGCTTACTTGTGAAGTTAGTAAAGCTTAGCAACCATGTAGTAACGAGATGTTTTGTTTTTTTTAATTTTCGTTCATTTTTATGAACGAAAAGTGAAAAGGTCATAAAATTAAAATAATAACGTTCATAATAATAATGCATTCGTTGTATGATAATATGAAATAAACGAAGATCATTAAGACCTTTATTACCTACGTGTGTTAGCTCTATACGCAAAAAATCAGCTGTTTCTTTTTCAGCTTTACGCTGTATCGTGCAAATGTGAGGTCTAGGCAGAGGGAACCTGGGAAATTAGTGTTATGACATTTTTTGACTGTTCCGTCCCACTCACTGTTTACCTTTGTTTCAGCCGTGTACAACTTAATATCTCATAAATTCTGGGTAAAAATATCTTGCTGCTTAATGTGATTTGCTGAATACAGTGTGAAGATAATAAAAACTTGCGAAAGTGTGATTCGCGGACGCATATTTCCTTATTATTATATATAAAAACGGAAATATGTCACATTTGTAGTATTGGAGCCACATAAAATATTACATTATTAGTATTTGTTCTTATAGCAGCAACAAAATATAACTATACATCTTATGCAATATGGTGAAGGACAGACAGACACATGGACATGGACACACAGCAGTCTTAGCAATAGAATAATTTAGACCTTTAGATACGAAACCCTAAATAAAGACATCGTACAAACCTACTGTTAAAACAGTTCATTTGATTAGTTAAATAAAATGAAAATAATCATTCATATTTAAAATATAGGCAATACATATAGGCATGGCAATATAATCAAATCTTGTCATTTAGGTAGATTATAGAGTAAATTTTTATTCTACTTAAGAAAAATACATAAACATATTGTAGAAACAAGCTGAAATAAATTGTTTTTTTTTTTATGTATTACGTTATGGATCTTTTAATAATAGGTAAAAATTAAAAAGTATGTAACGCGCGCCTTTCAGAAACCTTCCAAACGCTCTGACCCATAGGGCCATAGATTCCTATGGAGCAACATTCTTATGGAGCTACATTATACGCTTCTTAATACTTATTGATTTTGCATCTCTGTACAAAGATTGTTTACAAATTTCCCATGGCCAAAATTTATTGCTACGGATGAATTATTTGGCAAGAAACATTGTTATATATTAAATATTTAAAAAATGCTATATGTATGTCATACGAAGAGTCATAGGCTTGAGAGAGATTTTCCAATTTTGATTTGATAGTTTTCTAAAGATAATAAATCTTATATCCTTCGTAAATATAGAATACACCTATTAGTCAAGTGATATTTTATTTCATTCTCATTTAATATTACAGGCGTCGTGTATTGAGCGGCGATTACTAATGAACCGTGGAAATCTTAAGTGATAAAATACTATCAACAATTTATTATAAAGTATATTTAAAATAAATGAAACCAGTCGTGACATAGGGCACAAACGTGCGAGCGACAGATTGTGAGTTTGCTGAAAGTGTGACACTAAAGTGTTATAATGGAAACGAAATGTCTTAACACTAAGTTCCCAGGCTCCCTCTGCCTACCCTTCTATTAAAGGAATAAATTAAAGGAATAAATTGACAAAATGTAGACGAGCAGCACGGCTCAGGATTTGCATAACGCTATTCGTACACAATTTTGAAATCGGTTTGTGTCGTTTCCCACATTGCTTAGATATTATTTGATATGACTTTTATTCGATTAACTGTGTGTCATAATAAAGATACAGTACTAGAATTTAATATGATGTTTTATTAATATAAAATGTAGAACGATGACGAACTGATGAACTTTTTTAATACATAAAAGTTTTTCTTGATATGCGATTTCTTGGATCTTCCTCTTGTATACAAATTACAAAAAATACTACGCAATGGCTCGAATTCGGTGAAAAGTTGGGAACGGATCGGAGTGTTTAACACTAGGTTCCCAAGTTCCCTCTGTCTACTTGCGTGTTATAGCGTTACAAGCCGAAAGGAAAATATTTATAACTAGATATTGCTTCGATCTTGTAAGATGCCAGATTCCCAAGTCAGCCTACTATGCCGTGTTAGGAAAACAGCGATAAACTAAAACTATTTTTATGTATCACGTTTTAAATTAAAAACAGAGAATGATTTGAAATATGAAGTAAACAGCAACCCTTATTTGCTGTTTACTATGTGCCACATGCAACCATCAAAAGCCTACATATTGATTTAAATAACGAGCCTCAAGTAATCTGTTCATTTAAAACAATGTAGTAACTATATGTAACCGTCAGATTGATACGAAAATTTCATATGAATATTAATTTCTGGATTATCAGTCGTATGTAAAAGTAAGCCTCAGATGTGAGTGATGTAAAGGCGTGATGAATGGTTTGCGAACCCCCTGTCCGTTATCATTCACTAACTCTAAGAACTTGACGTTTTCTATTAAACAATAAAGAAATTTGTGTGGCAATACGTTATTTAAATTACACAATGTTAATTGGACATTATAAATATTAAATTAATCAAAATATAACATTTTTGCTCTGTTAACAAGACGAAGCGCGGCTTTAAGTGCCGCCACTCAACACGCAATGCTTCAAATTCTGTGGAAAGCGGGGAATGAAACAGAGTGTATTTACACTAGGTTCCCACGTTCCCTCTACCTACTCTGCCATGAGTGGGATACATCATGAAGCTAATTTTAGAAAATCCACACTCTCTAAAGGAGCGCAACACTTGAATAGAATATACTACACGTAAATAAAGCGTCCTACGTAAATAGAGTGTGTAAAACATAGTCGGCTGATGAACAGCATTTTCTATATTGATTATAAATTTATTTTTATCGCATATTGGTCTTTCGTATGATATCAGTTTCATGTTTACCTTATTTTTATTTTTTTAGTACGATATAAAGAAAAATAATTTTTAAATTGAAATTGATATACCTATTGGTATTTTTAAACTGTGTAAAATCTTTATTTTTTTTTGTTTAAAAATAAAACAATAAAGAAATAGCACATTCTATAACGCATAAAACTGGTAATTTATTGCAAATATTTTATTAAGCGACTTCAGCGATATTGTTATAAAATTTAAAATTAGTTTCAAATTACATGGTAAAGTCAGGTGTGGTAAAAAGTGGTTGGTTTCAAATAAACACATGGGCGTCAAGTATTGTTAGCTCGTAAACTTAATTTCAATTTAAAGTAGATACTAATGGGAAAGTATATAACGATAGTTATTTATTTTGACCATCTTAATATGAATTCTCCATTCTAGTAAGTCTGTAGCAAACCGCAGCATTTGATATTGGTAAGATGAAGGATGTGTCAGAAGTCATCGCCCTAAATAACAACGAGAAGATTGGAGTGGTTCATCTTCCTTTCAATTTACGTTTAGGAAGTATACTGCAAAGATCTGAAAGTCTTCAGTCTGTTCAATGGTTTTCTTTTTTTAAAGTTTCAACAGAATATTCTTCCATATATTAATTAATAGTCCTCCGCTTGCTTTGGTTTACACTAAAACTATTATAAACTTTCAAGTACACACACCCGTTGCAATTACAATAAAACGCTGTCCAAAATTCCCCAAGACGGCCACTGGCATATGACCTCTGTTACTTAAATTCCTATATTATTTTAGTTATATAAATATACTATCTTGAATTATACAGTATATTATCTAAAGCCGGAACCAAAGCCATTGCGTAGTTTAAAAAATTTAAATTATTAGAATTTTTCATTTTCGGTCAAAGATCGGCTTGATATTGCTATTATATTGTTACCTATACACTTATCAAGTAGAAATTTAAATAACTTCCAATTTAACTGCGAAATTGTAGCAAATAATTAAAATATTTACTGAATGAAATATATTTTATAATCTAATAATATCGATTATTATTGTTATTTTAGGATGTTATTTTTTAAATACTGACTTTATTATTTATAGTTTCACGTTATATCCACATGACAGGGTGGGCAGAGGGAACGTTGGATTCTAGTGTTAAGGCTCTACGTTCTCATTATAAAACACTTCCATTCCCCACTTCCCTCCGAATTTGACACATTGAATATTAAGAGATGGAACTCAACAACACGCTTCTTCTCTAAACCAGAGCGAAGATATAAAAATATTTCCTTGACTGGGGTTCGACACCATGCCCCTGCGCTACGACTATGTAGATCATCGAATGAGTCTGATTCTATTGTGTGATAATTTTGTAGAACACGATTACTTTTTTGACCCATTGAGTCAAAGTATGAATATATAATTATATATATACGCGTAAGAAAAAAAGGTTCACAGGTTCAAAGCCGCACTCGATACATTGGTGCGAGGGCTGTCGGTAATAATGACGTATGCGCACGACAATGGGTTTATCTCTTTGTATTAGTCAATTCAAATTCAAATTCTAAATATTCTTTATTCAAATAGACTTTGGTAAGCACTTTTGAATTGTCACGAACATAAAATTACCACCGGCTCGGAATGCGGTTCTGCTGAGAAGAGCCGGCAAAAAACTCAATAACTTAACATAAAAGTTACAACTACTTATAATAAAATAAAATTTATCGTTCGCGCACTTTATTCGTTTACGAATTTATCATTCAAGTGACTATTCTGCACATAATAATTGAGCAGTTATGCTAATGAGGAACAAACTAAACCGACGCCAAAATGTAGTTCATCGAGCTTATGCAAATCCGTGTAGAATTCAATACTATGACGTGTATATCGTCATCGCACCAACGAAATTGAACTGAATAACCAATAATTTATTATAATTTTAGATAATAAACGAAATAT
>DWMZ01004215.1:0-11939 GCA_018249855.1 Eueides tales michaeli
ATATATATATATATATATATATATATATATATATATATATATATATATATATATATATATATATATATATATATATATATATATATATATATATATATATATATATATATATATATATATGCGATATTGAATAGGGTGTATACATATTTAAACGTTAAATGATGTAGTGAAGGAGATTCAAAATAAAATATTGAAAAGACGTTGATTCTGTTACTTTGAAATTCACTCAAAAGAAGTTTGAAATTAGTTTAATGAAGTCATCCTGGCGCAAGAATTTAAAAGTAAACACTTTTTACAATTGAACTTTTATAAAGTAAGAAACCATACACGAGATCAAAGAGGTAATTTACTTAAATAAAGATTAATATCGAATACTAATATTTTAAATTAATTAATTCAGCGTTGTTTATATAACATGCTTCAGTATATATGTATTTTATAATAAAAAAGAACTCGGGTTATGCAGACTTAATTTTACAATACAAATTGATAATATAGATTTTGCTACCGTCAAAATGTAATCGTATAAGCAGACTCACCTTAAATATTCCAAGCATTGTATTGAAACGAAGTACATTCATAGTTTCCGCTATTCAAAGGAGTAAAATAAAATCAATCAATGCACGTTCCATATCTGGGGCTTCTTCGGGGTTAACCCGCCATATGGTCAGATATTTCGTGCCTTGATTTTCAATTACAACCGAGGAAATTGTATATTAAATTTTAAATTTATGAAAGTTTTATATTTTATTTTCCATTTTCATATTCAAAAATTGTTTTCAAAACTTCAAGCGTACAAATGTATTGAAAAATCTGTTCTAAAAAGAATATATCAATTTAATATAACTTAGTATATCTATAGCAAACACTAAGAAACTACTCTTTAGAATGCTGCATATCTGTCTGTCTGTATTTAAGACAGATTGTTAATAATCACGCAAAATTATTATTGGACAGAAATGACTGAATTTTAGTCTATTAATAACTTATTATTTTACCATGTGATGTATTTGTTTTATGAATTACTTAAGATATTTTCTAATTAACATTTTTCAGTTATGTTACAGATTAAATAATTTTGGTTCAATTTTATACAGCAATCATTACAATATTTTTTTTATTAAGGATAACTTGTAATCAGCGCCGTTTCTCCCCAGTCGATTGTATACATTGTCCCAGTCGACTGTCAGTAGTCGATTACTAGATGTTGATTGTTTCATATTAATGTCTATAGCTGAATATAAGGTGTAAGGAATAACGAACCTGTTTAAACACGTCACCTCACTTTTCGTTCTTTTGAGTCATTATATGTTAGATAGAGGAAATTTAATGTTATTTAAATACCAGCTCTACAATAATTCTAAAGTTTCACAAAAAAATATACAATAGCAATCGCTTTAAAATCCTAAGAGGTTTTTAAAAATTATATGCAAATCGATGACTACCTCATTTATAATTCACAGACAGAGGCTAAAAATTGTTAATATAACAAATCCAACTGGCACTCTCTACAGTAACGTTAAATTGCAAGCTTAATTTTGAATAGGTTTAAAGTTATTTTAAGTTTAATGTTGATAGGCACCATGCTTACCGTGAAGTAAATACAAAAATGTTTTATAAAGCACAATTCATGTTAATGTGTTTGTTTATGATGGATCAGAGTGGTAGTGTTATAAGAATATAGTATTATTAGAATATAATTACAGAAATAATTAAAGATAATATACACGTATATTATCTTAAATTATTTAAATAATTATTTTATACTGATCATATAAAAAGTGGCGTTTAGTCTGTCACAGAAACATACGAGTATGTCTCAGCGGAGAGCGAAGGATCACCTGTCGTGAGATAGAGACACAAGTATGTGACTGTAAAGGCAACAGGTTGCAAATGCGACCCTCACTCGAGGAAATTGGTAAGAAGGTAAATTGTAGCATTAAGTTTCGCCACTCAACACATAATGCCTCATATTCGCCGAAGAATGGGGAACAGAACGTAGTTTTGTAAGTTCCCTTTGCCTACTCTGCTTCAACGAAATACAGAATGAAGCTGAACAAAACTGTCTTGATACTTGGTTCTCTATTCTTGTTTACTGTGCGTAATAAAGATTTAAGTAGCTTTTTTAGACGATTTTAATTCACAAAAAAGAAATGAATATATTAAATGTTTAATATGAAAATATGAAACATTTCTTTTACTCAAGTTGGAATCGAACTCACAACCAATCGCCTTACAGTCACAAGCTTGTGTCCCTCCGCCACGATAGGCCTTATAAAGCACGAAATATTTTTAAGATGTATCAACAAAACATAATTTAAAAAAATATTTATCATTCTTATTAGAAAGAGTAATTATAATAACTTTAATTTAGAACTCTTAATCTTGCTCATATAACTTCATACTAAAAAATTAAGTTCAGTGTTAAATAAAAGTTTGATGTTTACTCTTTGCCGCTCTGGTCAAATCGCGCGGTATTAAATTACGCCACTCTAATTTGCTGTTGGGCCCGGAAAGTAGGAAACGATGTATTTTAACTATAACTGTAAGACTGATATAATGCTAAAAAGTATTTCAGTGGTCTTTAAAAAAAAATTGAGACTCGAGTATTTCTTGAACGAAATTCGTATGAAAAATTCAATCTTAACTAAATTTATTCAATGCCAATTGTTGAGTATTCCTTTGAAATAGGATTTAAAAAATCTTAAATTAAGTGCTTCACTAAGTACTTAAGAGCACAAAATAGAACAATGAGAGATATACTTCAAAGTACTTACACAACACTAAATGATTAACTGTACAAATTGTACATGTTTTCAACAAAATTTAGCAGTAATTAAAATTTTGTTATAAATTTCTTTAACAATAAGAATATCTTGTAATTTAGAAATTGGAATGAAGAAAAGTAAAATCATGTATTTAAAGCAACTTAATAAAAAGTATTTTCTTATAAGGTTGCTTTAAATACATGATTTCTATTTTCTCTTTCTATTTAATTACAATAAATCAGAGCAGTAAAAAGTAATAAAATTGATACTTACTCGGTTTATCGATACACTTTTGCAACAAAATATCAACTGAAACTATAATTTAAATATTGTACACACACAATAAGTCAAACTAAAGGTTTACGTAAAAAGTAAAACTAAAAGTCTACTTAATTTGCCAACAATAATATTCACATATATAACATAGATATAAATATAAAAAGTATAATTACTCACTGAATAAAGTAAAAAGAATGTTCATGAAAAGTAATTAGAAGGCGAGCTAAGAAATGTCTAACTAGAAAGATCTATTATTTAAGTTTGAATAGAATGAAGACAAAGGCAAAAATGAATTTGTGAACTGAGATTGCTGCGTTTGACGCTTTATCCTATCTATCTTCACTATCATTGAAAATAGATATATAGTAAGTTATGTACCTCAATGCCTCTTTGTTTTATTGAAGGATATGTATGTGTAAATAAAATGGTATTTCTTTTGTGTAAGTAAAAAATAAGTAATCATTGTTCCCTCACTGCTTCTTCTCTACTGGTTTTTTTGTATCTCTACAAAGTGACAGGCAGCAATTCGAGATAAGTCAAATAAGTCACACTTACACTTGCATCGTAAACCTATCCTTTAATCAATTTAAGAAACATACACATATACGTACATGCATATATCCACGACTAGGTCATATATGTATATTCTTTGTAGTTCTTTTTCCATACAAAATGACTGGCTCAGTAAATGGCGTAGCACCAATCACTAGTGTTAATTGGACACACTGTTTCTAGCCAGTTTATTCATTTTACAAGTTCCAAATGCCTGAGGCAACAGGGTCATAAAGAGAAACGAACCTCGGACATTCGGCGGTTTTATTTTATAGTGATAAACTATCCCTTGTTAACTTCACTACAAATGATTACGGTGAACTTAACAACACCGTAATGTGCTATGAAAATTACAAAGAATATCTTATATATTTTAGTTACAAACAGGATAACTTACGAACTTATATGACGGTTTTAAGTTATTATATAAAATTTAACTACATAGTATATAGAACAATTCTTATTTACATAGAAAAATATAAATTATATATTTTAAAATCAATCAATTTTAAAAGGAATAACCGCGTTAATTGTTTTCTATAAATTTTTGGAAACCAGACGTTTGAACACTTTACAGTAGTCCGTGGTCACGGGTAGACACAGACTACTGTGAAGTGTTCGAAACGTCGGGCTTAAAAAAACCACGGACTATACGTCTATACGGATAAAGAAAAATTAACGAATTGTCCAAGCGCTCTGATAAACTAAGTTATTCGTTCTCACCAAGCTACGTCGAAATTCTTATACGCTTATTTATGTTGTTACAACTTATTTTTGTTGTTAGAATCTCTGTAGAAAGATTTTTACAAATTTCCGCTACCAAAAGACAATTCGTTAGAATAGTCATTTGGCAAGAAAGAATGTTGCTTGTTAAATATTTTTACTATTTTTAAAGTGTTAATTTAAAATTTTTAAATTTAGTATTTTTCTTTCCTAAGTGTGGAATAATACTTTAAAAGTAGTAAAAATATTTAATAAATAGCATTCTATCTTGCCAAACGATAATTCTAAACAAATTGTCTTTGAGTAGCGGAAATTTATGAAATTTCCCGACAGAGATGGTAACAACATAAATAAGTTGTAACAAGCGTGTAAGAAATTCGACGTAGCTTCGTGAAGAACGAATAGCTTAGTAAGTCAGAACGCTTGGACGGTTTTCTAGAGGCGTGGGTTCAAATCCTGCTTCGCTCAAATTTTTATACGTTTTTGAATTTAGTATTTTTTTATTAAGTGTGGAATAACACTTTAAAAACAGTAAAGATACAAGAAACTTTTGGTAATTAAAGTGTAAAATAAATACTATGGTAAAATACTCTTAATCATACAACGATTATAAATATCTTCCTTGCAACCTTTGGGTATGGAAATAGAGAATAAATTAAATTAGGAGATGTATACTGAGTGGAAATATAGGGTAAAGGCCGGATAGTTGCCCTACTTTTCGAAAAAAGTTTATTTTTCAAAAATATGAAAAAATATGATCCCTACTAAATCACTTGCTGAAAGTGATTTAGTAGGGATCTGAAAACTTAGGTCTTTTATCTTTTATAATAGCCTATTTTTATATACATGACAGGCATTTTATTTTAATAAATACTGTTTTATTTGATCTCTCAAGAAAGGAATAGTTTCCTACTATGGCGGATACCTCAATCGGGGATAGTAACTTCGGTGTATTGGGATTGGGAATAAAAAGAAATTTATATCAATTAAAGTAATCTTTATTCGTTATTTAACAGTATTTATAATTTATTATATTATTTACTACATATATTTTGTTAAGAAAAATATACATATTAATTAAACAGTTTTTATTTTATATTATTTAAATTATGAAATAATCATTTAAACTTAAAGTTATGTACGTTGTCATAAAATATTAGCAGTAGCAGAATACAACAATTTGGTAATGAATTTTGGTATTAACATTAATCGTCAGCAGAAGCTAAGGTTACTAACTTTTCATATCTCAAACAAAGATTGTTGAATATTGTACATGTTTCATATCACCACATTTAGTCCATTCTGATTTTGATTTATTTAAATAGTAATTTTCAAAGCATTATACACAATAGTTATAAACTGAAACTTTTTCAGCTGTATTTACTATTAGTATTTTTAACTTTAATATCTTTTGAGTGTCTTAATGAATGCAAAAAAATCAAAAGTTGACTGAAACCACTATCAGTAATAAAGTTTTTTTGTAAAAATTACTTACCAATATAATTCTAGCGCTTGTCAAGGTTTCGCTGCAGCAGATTATTGCTCACACGGACAATACACGTGCGCCTATTTCGATTGTTTATGCCGCTCTGTGGCCTGTGTCTCCATTTATTGTAATAAAGCGCCAAAACATCTTATATTCCTAACATAGTGCATTAAAAACCGGGGCATTTATCCCACCGAGGCAACTATCCGGCTTTTACCCTTACGTGTGTACGTATGTATTTCATACATACACACGTAACCACTAACACGAGATAAATACATACATACAAACATACTAATATAGATATACAGAGTTTATAGGGATAGTAATTGTAATAATCAAGACAGACTCCTATAAGTGTGCGACGCTAAACGCGACTTCATGTGGATTCGATTTCCACTCGAGGAAATGAAATTTTGTTTTCTTGCTCTGGTAACGAGGCTCGACGCTGAGTTCTGACACTCAACACTAAATGCATCGAGATAGCGACAGGGAATAGCGTTTCCAATCTTCTTAATGGAAACTGAGTGTCTAAACACAACCTTGTTGCCTATGGTAGGTAGGCTATGTGCTGCTCGTATACAGCAAGGTAGGGACCTATGATAGGCTAAACCTAAAACATGGAATAGCACTGGAATTTTATTCGCTTTCTGACTTAATTAAATGAATACCTTCTTAACACATAAAATAGCACTGGAATTTAATTTGCTTTCTAACTTAATTAAATTGATTAAACATGTCCAGTTAAATTACAGACGGAAAATTAAAAATAAGATTACTTGTCTTAAATTCTTGCCGCAGTTAGACTTTAATTAAATTATTTCTTTATTTTTACTGCTACTTTAGGTAGGTAAAACAAGGAATAGATCATTTGTAACATAAAATTGTGAAGCAAAGCCATGCTTGGTCTTATAATTGGGACTATTTTCGAGTGGAAATCGAACCCACAGCATTAACGTTTGCTGTTCGACATTTTAACTTCTGTTAGGTAAATTCCTGTGTTATATCAAATATATGCTGTTGCCGTCACAAAATCTGAAAGTATATTTTAGAACAAATTATAGCGACGAATTTAATTATAGTGACGGATGTATCTCATTCAAAGATTATACTGTATAGTTATGTTTATAATGTTAGACAAAGTTTAGTGCTAAGTTTTGCCGTAAATAATTTTAATATTAATATTTACGTGTTTGATAAATCACAAAAGGTAAGCACACACAACACAAAATATGAATTGTGTATGAAAACAAAAAAAAAATCCTTATTTAACGCAGAAGATAATTGAATAATAAATGATCCAATTTTTTATATAACTCTTTGTT
The DNA here is from genome assembly GCA_018249855.1 of Eueides tales michaeli. Taxonomy (NCBI): domain Eukaryota; kingdom Metazoa; phylum Arthropoda; class Insecta; order Lepidoptera; family Nymphalidae; genus Eueides; species Eueides tales. Next base: position 7,134 of record DWMZ01004215.1, read on the forward strand.
CTTAGTCTTCTTTAATATTCCTTCCTCTTTTTGGAAAATATTTTATATTAAGATATAATCAGTATGAATGATTCTTTAAACTATATTATTACATTTTTAAAAGTATCGTCGAAAAGAATTGTGATGTCTATTATATTGTTAGGTTTTTATAATTAAATAACACAACTCAAGCAAGTAGGCACACAACTCTCCAGGACAGTCCGCTCTCGATGACCTATGGCAAGTGTTAGTGTGGCGCGCCTTTTGAGTGTATACCTTTTTGTAACATTTATTATATATCATATCTCTTCCTTTTTATAATAATTATAATTTCTTTGGATCGTGTACAAAAAAATAGAACAACATTAGTGATACCTAATAAATGGTTATACAATTAATTTACAATTAAACAATTTCCTTATCGTGTGTTTCCTCATTATCAACAATTTTACATTGACCTTCTACTTTCTTAAGAGATGATGTTCCTCCTGTATTCCTGACCGGTCTCGTCGTTCCCTACATTTATACCGCTTCCTTCGGCGTTGACAACTGTTTGAGGTGTTGGATTAAATTCTGAAACCAATTTATTTTCTTTTATTAAATTTTTGACATATACTTTCTCGCCTATTTCTATTTCCCTTTCTGTAGCTTTTCTTTTTCTATCTTAATTTAATTTATTTTTATATTAACTTTCTTTATCTCGATCTCTTACTTTCGCGTCATCATAATTAACTTCGAGGTCTGTCAAAAAAGGTAGTTCGTGTCTCTAAATTGTTTTCCGTAGAACAGTTCTGACGGGGATTTGCCTGTAGAAGAATGAGGTGTATTATTATATATTATATTTACATTCCAATCTGATTTATCGCATTGACTAATCCGTAATCATTTCAAAATATCCCTATTGTGCCTCTCCACTTCACCATTTTGCTGAGGCCAGTATGGTATTGTATTAAATAGTTTGATTCCTTGCCCTGTACAGAATGTTATAAATTCATGGCGGTAAAATTGTTTGCCGTTTTGCTAGCAGGATTGCCTGTGAAAATATATTTTTTAATATTTTTATTGTATCATGGGAAGAGATATCGACTCTGTATCGACTATAATAATCAATAATCACTAAAAGATAGTCACCGCTTGGAAGTGGACTTGGATTCTTTCAGAATGAGCTCACTGTATCTGGTCCTCTGGTGTCACCACACCAGAATGCGAGGGCAGTACGCGAGGCAATTAAGGAATCGTAGGCGGTAGTTTGATATAATAATTATATCAACTGTCAGACGAATGCCACCTCCGTCTACCCGTGACCACGGACTACTGTAAAGTGTTCGAAACGTCGGGTTTCTAAAAATGTTACTCAATCAATATACGCGATTAATCCGTTTAAAAGTATTTCATTTAAAATGTGTTGTTTTGAGTTTATTAAATTTTATTTCATCACCAAATATGATGCTTGTTGTAGTAATCATTACTAATGATTAAAATTGTTTAATACCGTGGATAGATTCTTAAAAAAATGTATTGCTCAGTTTGTTTGACTAGGTCAATTGTTGAATTAAGAATAAAAAGTCTTTGTTTATTTATGAAGACAACTGCTGTAAGAATACTTTTTTTTTATTTTTAAAATGTTATATTTTAAAATGTTGAATAATGTATTATTATTAATACGTTTTTGTCGCAGAATCCTCTCTTGTGCAGTGCTTAATATTGTTATATTACGCTGTCCGTGATGTAATGCTTTTGTATTTTTCGCTATTTTTGTTGTACAAAATATGGTCCTGTCTTCTCACAACCAACACTTTGGCAACTTTTGGCAACTGAAACATAATAATAAGAGATAAAAGTAGTATTATAACAATGCTATATTTTGAAATCATTGTAAGCAATGTTTTTGGAGATACCTACTTTGCTATTCTTGACAGTAGATTATTTCTTCTTCCAAAGTAGTTAGGTTGTGCCTTATTTTTTGTCTTTTTTTCATTTTCGGACTTGTATATTAGAAATAGAAATAAATAATCCTCCATTGTTTATATTATCCTCGTTTGATATTAGTAGTCCCTTTCACTTGTCCATGTGATTCGCCGTGTGATTCCGGCTTAGAATAGGATCACCCTGGTACTGATGGTGTCGTTAGAGGCGACTAAAGTACGAGTGGAGGAGTCATATTGTCAGCAATGGCAATACGTACGGGTAGACTCGACCGAATTTTTACCACCCCCGGCATTAAAAACCGGCGTTAAGTAGTAGCTTTGGCCACTGCGTTTCGCATTGGGTAATGCCGGGCCCCGGTGCCCATATACCTTATAGACCGGCAACGCACCTGTAGCTCCTCTGGTGCTACACGGGGCCGTGGGCGGCGGTGATCACATACCATCAGGTGACCCGCACACTCGTTTGCCGTGTTTTTTCCATAAAAAAAAAAAGATGTAATACGATTTATTATTTTTATTATAAATATTTACACATTTAATGTTTTTATAGCACAACTAAATGAAATAATAACGATACAAATACTTTACATATTTAGAAATGTTAATTTTGTTTTACGTTCAAAATAATACATAATTTAAAAGATTACCGATAAATATCGGTTTTTTATACGTATAAAGGAACGTAGAAGCCTTGATTAAAGGTATTTGAGCATATAATCAGTTGATTTGACGAAAACGTTTTTAAGTGGGAAACGCAAAAAAAATAAGTTTACAATCAAGCATTTGAGAATACTCAGTTGAGAATTTGCGGTTTTCTCAATTCAGAAACCGGCCTTTAGTCGCCTTTTACGACTCCGACAAGAAGAAAGGGAGTGATGGCAATTGTATTCTTAAGCTACCACCAGTAGGCTGACCTACTACGCCTACTACGGATACCTAACACCTACTCGTATCTATATATTATTTGTATCACATGTCTTTTTAATATAAATTAGGCGAGCAGGGTTTTTCCTCAATATAGAAAGTTCTGAAATTAACTAAATAGGTAAAATTAAAGTGATAGAAATAGTAACATTCTTAACAGTGTTACTTATACAACAAAAAAAAATTGCAATTTATAAAAACTTGAATATATTGGGACACAAGCCCACATATTTTTGAGTGATATTGTTGACTTTTGAGTGAATGACTTCATATAAATGATTGGCTACAAAATAAATATTTTCATTTTATTTAACATTGCTTTCGCTATTTAATTTTTTTATCTAAATCGAACGTCTCACTAACTTAAAAAGGTACTTATAATGTATCCACGAATATCCAAGGAATTTGAAATATAACTTATAGTATTCAGTTAGATAGGAGCTATCTTTTTTCTACGGGGATGACATTTGTGTTGTGTGTTATTAAAGTATCCCGAGCGTATAAATAAAGTAATTAATTCCTCTATCATAAACCACCATGCATATTAAGTTGATTTTATTCAAATTCATGTACTAGATGTTCCTGGAGGCAGCTGTAGCCAAAGTTATGGCAGCTACACTGGTTATACATAGCATTTTGGACATCAACAACAGCATGGTAGTATTCAAAAGTAAGGGTATGCGCATACTTTTGCCATTTTGTCTCCAAATCACATGCTACATTAAATCCAGTTTACGGTGCAACAAAAGCACGTTTGTGACAAGATCTTGATGATATTTCGTATTTATCTTGTCAAGTTTCTATGAACACAACGATTGTTTATTTCTCAGCTGATTTTTATTTTTTTTAACTTTTCGCTATATCCCGTACATGGCAGATTAAAATTAATAACCTAGTGTTAAGGAATTCCAGTCTGTTCCCCCACATTTCTGCCGAATTCAAAGCATTGCGTATTGGCAATGCGAGGAAATCAACGCCGCGTCCTGTGCCCTGTGACTAGAGCGAATTTAATATTTAATTTGAATATATGACAAATTTCATTTCCTCGAGAGGGCATCGAATGCACTACACACAGTCACACGCTTGCGCCCCTGCGCCACAACATGCAACACTATTTACAATTACATAATGGCTCGATAAAATAGAACGAAGGATTTATTACCAGAATGCTAATGTTATTTTTTTTATTAGCTTCACGCTGTATCCCGCACATGGCAGGGTTGGTAGAGGGAACTTGGGAACCTAGTGTTAAGACACTCCGTTCCACTTCCGTTCCCCACTTTCCGCCGAATTCGAGGCATTGAGTGTTGGATGTCGGAACTCAACGCTGCGCTTTTGTCTTATGCTTAAGTTATGAGTATAAAAAAATTGTATAAGTCTGAAACAAATGTAAACAGCATAAATGCTCAAATGAAATGTAACTATTATGTTATATAAAAGTGATTTGAGACAAAACAGTTTTGATTTAGAACTCCTCGTAACCATAGAATAATTGTGATATCTGGCCTTGTATTATATTAATAATATTCTCTATCATTCTATCTTTATAGTATTGGTAATATTTATTTAGCAGACTGTTACCAATAAATTATAAACGTAATTATAAATTATAGCTTTACGCTTTATTCAAATAGCAGGTCTCATTAAAACATTTACCCCGAGCTCGGATCGTAACAACTACCGTTGAGATTTTAGTCAGAAGCTGTGCCCCTGTCACATGCCGACATGTGTAAATAGATATATAATGTTAATGTAATTTGTGCTTACTTTTTTATCTCCATATAAAGCTATAGTTTATTTCACAGCGTAAAGTGAAAAGTGTTACGTGTGAAACACAGCGTGAAGCAAAAAAAAACTTTTTTTAAAAATGAATATTCTCATAATATCTATTTCTTTTGAGTATTTGAAAATAGTATTTAACTAAATACAACAATATAATATTCTGTAATGAATTATATTTAAGGAAACAATGTAA